>PNEQ01023452.1:0-17393 GCA_003012365.1 Medauroidea extradentata
TCAAATGTGCCGATTCTGTGCTTTTATACTAGCCCAGACAGTCGGTTATTCCCCGCATTACAGGGGTCTAAAAATAGATATTTCATCATGTTTCGGATGAGCTTCTAGTCACGTCGACCGCCCTCGAAGGGTTAAGACGCAGTTGGGACAGGTATCTATGACGTAGGTTCGACGGGATTCCCACTATGAGCCACCCGGGTTTTGAATCATCGGCCAGCCCTCAAGGTGTTACGAAACAGCCGCCGACCACTGGCCTCCAGGAACATGGCACGCAACATTATGCCTAATTGTGAAAATATCTTATTTCTATGTATTGTTTCTACGACTGTTATTTATCGTACCTTTCCACTAACCACTGTTGAGTCCAACATGGCAGGTTGTTGGATTCACAAAAATGTCCGTGTATCTAACATAAGACTATGCTGGGAAGACTACAAATTATGTTTTAAAAATGCGACGCTTCATAGTTATTAAGACAGTCGCTGCTAGTTAGCTTCATTGTGGATTACACTCGTGTACCATTTGTGATTGTGTAGGTAGGGTTGTCTTTGAGAGATAATCGGCTTACGTAATTATTTTGGAGTACAGAGCCTCGCTGCCTCACATTATTTATCCTGTTTTACAATCCTCCACTGCTTTCGGGGAGTAATTTTTCAAAGGTTACTTTTTAATCGTTTTAATTTCCAAAGCTTTGTGCAGTGTAGCGTTTTGAAAATCAGCATCTCGTTTACCTTCAGTACTTGAAAATGGGGATTGAACAATTCTTAACCCCTAGTAATTGTTTTAATACAAAATAAAATTATATGCTGTTCTGTACAGGTTCTTACATAGTCCATGAAACTGTCTTCCATTGTGAATTATTTCGTTTCGTTAGGTTGGTTGGTTTTTATTTCTAACATAAAAACGTTTGATAGCAAATTGGAACATTAACCCGCCATTAAACATAAACTATGGAAGTAAAAATTGTTTCGTTACAGTAAAATATAGTTACAATATACAGTAGATCTACAAAAGAAACCATACCTAGTATAAATATAAAAATAATTAAATAAATATATAATTTCAGTGAACCGTCCTCTTAAACTCTTAGCGTGTTGTTCAATATTTGTTATATTTGTATCCGGCCAGTATTTTCTTGTATACGGTAGTCTGAAAAGGCCGTTTTAAGGGACAGCATAATCAAGTTTACAATTAGCGTAGCTAACTGTTAAAATTATAGACACATTATTTGAAATGTGCGTTCATTTTGTGGCTACACATATTTAATGCACGTTAAGTACTTTTCGCAAAAAAAGCACTCAGACCTCCCTGAAACACGTTTAGTGCATAGGTAGGGATTGGAAAATTTCGCGAATTCAATGCCCTGCAGGGTAGAGAATACATTGTACTATGTATACTCAAGCCCCAACTGTTAGTCAACCATCTGCTACTCAGGGGAACAACAGACAATGAACGAATAGATGGGGCTTGAGTATGCATAGTATAATGGATTCTAGCCTGCAGGTCATTGAATTCGCGAAATTTGTAAGGACACCCGGTACAACCACATAGCATAGGTAGAGATGATGGTTTATCGCGGGAAAACTTGACTGATTGTTGGGTTTCAACGCACGTTCAGCTTATAAAAATATTACTGGCTTACGCTTGTACCTAGTGCTGTTGCCCTATTTGACTAAGTCAATAGTAATCCCTCTATTGAAATATGTGATGCCCTGTTATTGGTCTGCAGACAGCTACGTTGTGCAAGACGTATATCGCCCAATCACACATGTCACAAGATACTACAGTGTTTTCGAGGGTATGTTGGTACAAAATATTTTCGCGATGTGCCATCATCTCAAATTATAGGTGTTGTTTCCCATACTCCCTGAATATTCTTGTGCTGTTAGTTGTGCTTTACAATGAATAACTGCTAAATTTAATTTGGTCAGCTCGCAATTATTTTTGTAACTTTTGACCGTCATTGAGTTCTTTTCATTGTCAGTAATGTTTGTACCATACTGAACTATATAAATTTTACTATAATAACTAGTTTATTAAGAGCACCTGCAGATTTTGGTTTCATTTCCTTCAAGAGTTTGTTAAGCAAACTAAAAATTATTTTGGATGTAAATTTTGATACCCAGTTCTCCAGAATTTTTTGTGGCCTAAGTAACCAATCCACATTTTTTTCCTTTGTTGATACCTGCTTAGTTTCACTTACCTTTTTTTTAAACAGGAAATTCTAGTTATAAGATACACTGTAAGAAGTTAAATTTTTCCTGATATTTACATTAACTTAATTCATGTGCTTCACTTTGTTTGTTCACTTTCGGAACGCAAATACGACATTTCTATACTCGACTTAAAACCACTTAGATTCGATACACTTGTACAGAAATATACATAAAAAAATATTGGAAAAAGTATTTGTGAATTTAGTGTGGTGCTACAAAATTAGGTATTGACATTAGGTGCCCTTAAAGAGATAGTCGTTTTATTTTGTGACGAAAACATTTCCTGGTAGTAATTTGACATCGCAGGATTTAAGTTTTATAACCTAAGCCATTATGATTTTGTTATACGTTAACTGACTATGTGCCAGTTAATAAATATTATATATTTTCCAGCTTTAAAACAGTCTTACAAAAAGTATTTTATTCCTATATCCTGATGTTGTAAATGTTGCCTTTATAGGACCAAAATACTTTTTGTAATAATGTTTCGAATTCGATATATTTTAACAATATTTTACTGATAACTTAAAATTAGCGCATGTCATGTATAACAGCATGAATTTAAGCATGGAAGATTTTTGCTAGTGACATCATTATTGAATTCAAGTGCTGTGATAAAAGTTCGCGTAAATTTTCATCGCGTTTCAGTAAATGTTTTTTTTTTTTTTTAATTCAAGTAATAGTGAGATTTGTAAAACCGTATTTTTTTTATTGAAACTGAAATGTATGGTAATTTTTATGCAGTGAATGTCACCTCGCTAGAAATGTCATTTTGCCTAAATTAGTAAACAAACAGGCTATTAGTATGTACAAAATTTAATTTGATGTGTAAAAAATCTGTTTTTTTTTTTTTTTTATGTAAAGAATACGCTGGTTTTCGGTTAGAATTGTCTGTATGCATACCGGAATATTCCATCATGTCATTCTGTGTCGGTAAACGTTTGACGTAAAATTAAAATGAGTGTTTCAGCTGCATTTGTTTTCGGCATTTCCGTCACGCGATGGCAGGAAGAGTGAGCGAGACAGATTGCGCCGTGACAATCCAATTTTAATGTTAAAATACGCAGGGTTGGTCGTTTTAATTCCGGGTGGAAACGTACATTTGTTGAAAATATGTGACGCTAGGCTGTAGGACTACTGCACAGTACTCGTGTAATCTCCGTTCGTAGGTCGACCTCATCAAGTCGTGCTCGCGTAAAAACCTACCTGTGACAGTCGGGCTCGTTCCTAAATGGCCTGTCAGTTCATAAATTGGCACTTACGGACAGCTATAAGCTGGAGCATTTACTTAAAGTGGTAGTTTTTGTATCTGTCGACATACGAAACAATAAACAAACGTTTTTTATTTACACTCAAAACGTTTTCTTTTACACGAAAAAATAAATTTTAAGGCGGCCTCCTACCTTACGCTTCAAATACGTTGTAGTGTGTTCGTAAGCAGGTTTTTTTTCTACGAAAATATTCCACTTGTGCCCGTTGTGCCAACGTGCGAAAAGAAAACAACTTCAGACAAGGTCGGAACCTCATCATGTTCATTAAAAAACACTGCTTCTAAGCTCTTCAAAAACGGTCTTTTCAGACTGGCGTACTTGAAAATGTACTGACCGGATGTCTGTGAATCTCAGATTGCGACCTGCACTGAACTTATTTGCAGACTTTCCACCAATACAATTATATGGTCACCGTTTGGTGTCCCATAAGGGGAAGCTTGCACGCTAGTTTAGCGGTTGGTTCGTTGAGGCGATGCGGCATTTTACGCATGCTTCAAGATCGTCCTTACGTCTCCGTCATTTCTGATCCTCTAACGCGTAGGTAGGCGCCAGTAGTCTTTTATTTGCTAAGCAGGACAAAGGTGAAGATGACTGCCCAAGAAAATATTAAGCTTTTGGTTGTCCTTGTCTTGAGGAAGGCGGTATGGGCTGTCGCCGTGAAATTAATAGGACTTGTTGGGATGATAGCGGGTTTTGAGTTCAGCACAGATGCGTGCGTGGCGAGGTTTTAGCGGCACGCACGCACTACCTCCTTCCTCCCCCTCCCCTACGTCCTGCCACTCACCCTCCCCCTACCACCCGCGTAACGTGTCACGGCCTGCGAGATTTATCCGCCCCGGGTCGCCATTGTCTGATAACTGCGACGCGCATTTCAATGCGCACACGAGCGTCGCTGTGATTTGTGTCGCGGTCCGCGCGCCCGCCGCTCTGGTTGTTTGCTAGTGCTATCCCTCCCCCCTCCCCCCCACTGGCCACTCAGTTCCCCGGCCGGGCCTGCGTCCATCGCGTCTGGTTGTCGCGAGGGCACGTAATTCAGCCAGAGTCAGAGGCGCTTGTGGGAAGGGGAGACCGTTTCGTGGTTTTGATGTGTGTGGAGGGAGGGAAGGGGCTACCGCCACCGGGCCTTGGTTCCCGCCCTCGGAAGGGTCGTTGTCTCTAGTTCTATCCCGTCCTGGGCCACATTGTCTCGTAATCATTTTTTTCCTCCTTCCTAAAACCGCAACATATGTGTTGGTTAACATATTTTCCAGCTTAGCTTTTTTTTTTTCAAAAGTAATAATCATTTTGTTTCATAAGAATATTCTACGTAGTAAAACAATTTTCAACACATTGCACATGTCAAAAAGCCAAAGGACATACGCCAGGATGTATTTTTTCGCCTGTGCCTTTAGATACTAGGTGCCAAAAACCCTATAAATACAATTTTGTTAGCCATCTTGACTTTTTTTCACTAATTGACATACGATAGAACTAAAGAAAAAGTTTTGTCTATAGATAATAGTTTTTTACCTATACTAGAAATAAACTATGTTCACATAGCAGTTGTTTACGGACGTGTAAGTACTGTATATGCTGAAATATTGATTTTTACAGAAAACATCTCGCTATATACTCCTTTTAATAAGGACCAGTGTCCGCTATTTTGAATTAGTAGAATTTTTTTCTTTTATCTGCTCTATAAATTATATTTTTTGTTTTACGCACCGACAAGTAAGATAACAGTTTTTTTTTTTGCATTCTGTACGGTTGGCATTACTGGACTATTATAGTTATTTAATACTTTTTTTGTAAATACCTGCTCCACGGCCGTAGAAGAACAGGACTGGTCACTCGCCTGGAAACTTGACCCCCGTGTTTGGCTACAGTTCGCCAAGTTACCGAGAATGCTGTGCGTCTTTGGCGCTGCAATCAGGGCGGTCGTACTCGGAATTCAGCCCATTTCCCTTCCACTTTTTTCCAGTATTTACATTATAAAGACAAACAATTTATCAAAACGTATTTTGAATCAATTTATAAAATACTTCCTTCGCTCGCAATCCTTAAACATGGCTCTAGTAATCTTTATTTACTTCATAATGTAAACACTGGAAAAAAGTGGGTGGAGTTTGAGCCCGACCGTCCTGACTGCAGCGCAAAAGACGCACAACGCTCTCGGTAACTTGGCTAACTGCAGCCAAAAAAAGAGGGTCAAGCAAAATACATTGGTGGATAGGCGAGTGTCCAGACCTGTTCTTCTACGGAAAATGTGCTTGTTTCCTCCCGGTAGATCCTAGTTAAATGTTAACAAATGTAACTATTATGTACCAATTCGTAAACGCTTAAGAGATCGTGAAACATATTTCAGCGGCGCTAAAATCATCAGTTGAAAATTTTACGTTTCTGGAAGCTAAATCGCAAAAATAAAAAAGCAGTAATCCTGGACAATCGTTTTTTCCAACTTTCTGAGCAAAAATATTTCTCGAATATTGGCTGCGCGCCAGCTCCGAGTACCTGGCTAGTATGGATTTTTCGTAAATGTTTTATCATGAAGTTGGCAAATATCATTACATAAAACGTGTATATTTCAGTTGATGTTAGGTAATATTTACCTTATTTCGCGAGGAAATTTTAGTTAAACAACCGTGTATGGTACTTACAGCGGAAATTAAGAATATTAATGTGGTGGGTACTGATTATTTTATTGGCTGTTCAAGGGTAGAAAATGATTTTGTACATTTTTAATATATTGCAATTTTCGTTGTGTTAAATTAATAATCATAAGTAATGTGTTGGTAGTTAGAATTTACATTAAATATAATTTATTTTTAAAGAAATATTAATATTTACTTTCAGTAAGTCTCAGGATTGGATAAAATTAATACGGCAAGCTGCTACTAAAAGTTTTCTTTATTATCTCTATCGGAATAACATTTAATGCCAGTTTCTAGAAAACCAGATATGTGGAGGTAAAGTTTTGTCGCAAATAACCCATTAGTCATAATTCCTGGATAGGTCTTCTGGTTTTATGACTTTAAAATGCTTTCAAGAAATTCTTAAACTGAAACTAAAATTTGTATTGAATTTATTATTTAAAAACCCTTAATACTTCTTGAAATTTAAACACTTATCATTTTATATTCATCCCAAATAAAGTACAGTTTATAGACGTTACCTGTGTTTGTTTATCCGTCCAAAAATGTATACCTTCTATATTTATTAAAAAATATAAATAAGCATGTCAAAGTGAATTTTTTTTATAACTTACTCTACGTCTTTTACAGAAATAAGATAATTCACAGAGATTGAATTTGTTGTGAAGTGCTTAGTGAAATGACTAACATTACAATTGGGAATATTCTTTGCGTTTAAAAAATTGTATCAGAAGGTAAATTTTAATTTATTTCACATTTTAAAAATTAGAAATCCGTTTCACGTATGATATTGATGACTTCAACACGTCACTCTATAAGTATTCTGTATTTCATATTTGCGTTGATAGGTAGCCTTGGTTTTAATTTTTGTGGCGTCTAAATCAGAAATGTTTAAAATTTAACATGTCTTCATACAAAACGAATGGCGGAAACGCACAAATTAGCTACAAAATATTGACCAGAACTTCAAATTTGCTCAATTTAAAGACAACCGTGAATTATCACTTTCTTCAACACTCCCGTCTTTGAGTGTACATACACAATAAAAAAAAATAAGAAAAAAGTTCCCAAAAGAACTTTTTGTAACTGTACGAAAATATTGTGACAACACAGGAAACGTCTTGCAAATATACGAATGTACCTGTGTCTTTACGAACTTTTTTTAATGTTTACAAATAACAATTTTACGTTTGAAAATGAATTTTTGGACATTTTACGACAATTGTTTAAAGTGTTATAAAAATATTACCACAACCAGTTTTCAAAAAAAAAATATTTAAGTTAAAAATATTTTGTATAATATGACAGGCCGTCAAATGTTATTTTGTATCACATCAAACATTCTGCTAATAAAAATAAAAAACCACTAGTTCCGACAGGTATTTGGAAAATTTAGACCACTTTTATGAGCAGTGACATTCTTGTTGTAGTGCCTAGACTGATGTATGTTTTGACATTCGTTTACAAGCATTTCCTTGTTAAAGAACGATTTTGTTTACTTTGTACAACAGAAAAAATGTCTAGCACCTTTGTTTTTAACGTAACAAACTTGTTCAGAAACGTTCGGTAAGAGAAGGAAGACTGTTATTTTTTTAACGATTCTTTCAATGAGGGCAGGTTACAAACTAAAGAAGTGTTTTGGACATACGCTATTGCAGTAAAATTTTGAACGATTCTTACATTGAGTCTAAGTTACAAACTAAAGAAGTATTTTGGACGTACGTTTACTGCAATGGCGTATGTCCGAAATACTTCTTTAGTTTGTAACTTGCCCTGTTGCAAGAACTGTTCAAATATTTGCTGCAATGACGTATGTCCAAAATATTTATTTAGTAGAAGAAAGACTATACGTGCTGACTTTTTTTGTCTTTTATCACACATTTTACTATCATATTTATTTTGGTAGTCTATACTGCTGGTTTATAAGACACAAATTGGCGTACACAACTTTCGAAATTTGCCTTTAAATAAGAAACATTTTCTGTGGGGTCTGAACAGTAAATTGTGCCATTTATCTGCCTTGACATATTCTCACAAGTTATTGTCATAAGAAAGAGTTGTAAAATTTACTGCGTAACCGGAGTACTGACCCCCCCCCCCTCCCACAAGGATAACTAATAAATTAATTTGTAAGTTGTTACTGTGTATCGTACTGCATGTGTCGCGTGCACAAGTTCAGTATTATTTTAGTTCCCTTACACCGCGTCTGTCTTCACATGCGATTCCAGGATGATAATGCTTTCATTTTTTTTTACTCCATCGGCTTCATTTTCCTCGCACGCGTTGTCTCTATGTCGCTGCAGCACACTGGACAAACGGACGCGTGTTTTGTTTGCTGCAAATAACGTGTTTATTAATGAAGTTCTGTGACGCAGAATTAATTATCGGAGGCGGTAACTGGCTTTGAGTTGCGGCCTTTGACCAGCGGAGCCAACTGGGTACAGTGTGCGGACTGTCGCAGCCAGAAAAATTGTTACTGAAAAATTCGTTTTTAGTGTCGTGATTTGTTTTAACTGGGCTGTACGTCTCGTGACAGCCAGGTCATCAGACACGTTTAAGACCGTGATCTTTCATTTATTTCAAACAATTGCGAATAACTCGAATATTTTTTAACCAAATGCAAAACAGTTTTTTTTCCTTCAAATTGTGTCTGTTATTGAATAAGGCGAGTCCTGGAAACTATCGTCACGTCAACTTTAGCGCACATTCAAAAGCCACACAAAACTGTGTCCTTGGAGATGGACAAGGCGAGTTTTTGAACTGGACTACTCATGTCTGCTCTCGTTTAGGCTTAAAATTTAATTATTGCGAAAACTTCAGAAACAAAGGTACGTGGCCGTAAATGCTATTCGTGCTTAGAGGAAATGACGAAATGTTGAACAATTTCCCGAGATAACCCTTTACTGTTGTACATTGCATGCCTAGTCGTATTGTTAGTTTCCATCGTAGCCTAATATATAAATATAAATCTGAAACACAAGTTCGGGGATAGTTTAAATGAACTGCACAGGGTAATGTATATTCTACCTTTTAAATGGCGCCCTCGTGGCGACTGTTACAACCGCCCCCTCGGCGCCGTGGTGTGGGGGTTCGTATCTCGGCCAATCCACAGTGATGTATCGACATGGCGGCAGTTAACTCGCAGGAGCTTTCTCGTTACTCCACGCCTTTATTTCTCTTTTAAATTGGCCGCCTGTGTCCCATCGTGGCTTTCGGACGGTTCCATCTTATCTTATCACCGCAGCGCAAACTGATCTCTCTTATATAGGCGGGTCGGGATCAAGTGAGCACCCAAAAAAAACCCTGCTAAAGTTCTATTTTCAGCCAATACGTATTTTTCCGCGCGTGACGGCTAACGACGGGAATGTGTAACCTCTCTGGACACATAACTTGATATCTGCGCGTGTAAGAAAATTGTGCAGTCGGTAAGAAGTTTTATAGTTTCGTAATAAAAAGTTTATTAATTAAATAAAATTCAGATCTGTCGATCAATTGATGTTATTTCAGTAGTGTTGCGTTTAAATAGGAAAATACACGAAACTACGTTCGGTTAATTCGATGCAAACCTTGCAGTTACTAAGGTAGCGTGTAAAATTTTATGCAGGAACGATTTGAGATATTTTTCAGAGGTTAAATTTGTGGTGCTCATTTTATCCTGAACGACCTGTACTTACTCGAATAATTTCCCTTCTATCCAGTGTTCCTCCTTTCCTCCCTTAAATAAGTACATACTCGTGCATGGTTCTTTGTTACCACACTTGGTATCGTTATGTAATGTATGTTTAATTTATGTGTTATTTGTAACTATTTAAATGTTAATACTTCTACAATTGTAGCAATTATCAAATTAAATAAAGATATGTGAATTTTATACAGTTTAAAAGCTATTTAAACATTTGGTATCATATAAAAGAAAAGCACAGAATTAGGTCTGTCAGTTTTTGGAGCTACGAAGTTACAGAGACACCCACAGACAGATACAGCCGTCAAACTTACAGCACCTCTTTTTGGCTGACGGTTAAAGTAGATCCTCTGAGAACTAATGTAAATATTACCATATTTGAACTTTGCAGCTGTAATCTGAAGGCTGAGTCCTACATTTCACCAGATTGTCTTCCTACTTGGCGATGGGCCAATGGTCAGACCACTCGCCTCCCACCAAGGCGATCCGGATTCGATTCCCGGCGGGGTCTGTCCCCAGATTTTCGCATGTGGGAATCGTGCCGGACGATGCCACTGGGTTTTCTAGGGGATCTCCCGTTTCCCCCGCCCTTCCATTCCGGCGATGCTCCATACTCACCACATATCAACCCTCATCAGCGCTAAATACGTCGTTGATAAGCGTTGACGAAATTCTCTCTCACTCACGTAGTTGGTGATGCAGTGATCGTAGTGGCAAAGAGGAGAAACACCACACCAGGTTTTCCATTTGTTATATCACTCCAGACGAGGGCTGTAATGGTTCCTTGATAAGGCGTGTGCTCTTCTTTGACGATCTCGCTGTCGACGAGACTGAACCATTGGCGAGAAACAGGGAAGTATTCGGCCATAGCCTGTAAAGTTAGGTCAAATATGAGTCCTCTCTTATACATCACTTTGCTAATTATATCTCGCTTTGTCGTACGCGTAGCCCACTATATCCACCGTAGAGTAACATGATACTTTCTGGAAGTCCTGCTCTAGCTTGGATCTGCTTTAGCACCAACTATATATCTTTCCTACAAACATCAACAATAACATTGCCAGGCTGACAGCTGCACTTCCGCCGCCACTATTTACGTCACCTCTAAAATATTGTAATATATGCTAAATGTAAATATATATTTTATTTCACTTTCTGAAAATAAACACATCATGTACATATTCTATTAAACTATTTTCAAAATTTGTACAGATGATCATAATATAGAGAAGATCTATTTCTAAGACATCAATGCCAACCCAACCATCCTCCAACTATCGTAAAACAGACATGTTTAACTCACTTGTTAAATTGTTATTACGAACAATTTTCATACTAGCGGACGTGTTACAATACAAAATAAATTTATTTATTTCACATTATTGTTTTTTTTTTCTTTTGCTTACATAGTTGTATGGTAATAACGGAAGTATTCCTTGTAATTTTATTCAACAGTTCGTTTATAAAAGTATCAACTTACCGTACGGCTGATATAGGCCTACCCTGTTCCGTATAAATTCAGTCAATTTTGGTAGCTATTTGGGCCATTAACTGTCAATATTATGTAATGTATGTCACAATGCACGGACAGCATGTATTATACATGCAGTGGAATATACATCTTAGGTTACTTTTACAACCAGAAATGTCGATTGCCAAAGCATTATAACTGTAAATATTTGACTGAAGTTACGCGAAGCAGAGTTTACTAGGTCAAGTGCCTCTTGTTAGTCAATACAAAGTAATGTTTCTCGCTAGCCTACCGTGGTAGGAGGGTCTAAGTTAATAATTCCACGCGTGACCATTATTCACAAGTCATTTCACACCTTTGCCCTCTCCTTCCTTCTTTTTACCCTTGTGCGGCCATTGCCCCATTTTTTCCCACGCTTTCGCACTTGTCAGTAATTTTATTACTGTATTAGCTATTCCCGCTTCCCGCAGAATAAACCTCCTACACCCCCTTCCCATTGCCGCTCTTCATCGCCCTACTGTATCCACCACCCCGGCTGTTGCGTCTAACCATCCCCGCCCCCCTCCCTCTTTCCAAACACTTCACAACACAATTACGTCTGTGTTCTCGCGCGCAGAATGCTTTATGCCGTAATCGCGGTGACGCGACAGAAGCGACGCGAAGTGTGCGACTCAAATAAAAGACAGCCAATCAGCGTCGAGGCTCCTGTGACGCCAGCGCGTCCGCTTCGAAGCTGATTGGCTGGCTATATTTTGTTGTTTGCGAGCTATCCTGCCCCGTCCTCGCCCAGACCTTGTAAGGGTGCTGGCACATTTTATTTGTATAATGAAGCCAATATTTGACACATTTTATAAATATATCAGGCAAGAAAAATTTTGTTGGCTCAAAATCGTACTCGTTATATGCGAACTTATATTATATGGTTGACTGAAGCAAACTTTTTTCGCTGTGCAAGTAGACAAAATAATTACGTCTGTTATGACAGTGTGAATGAGTTTGCTTTTCATTGTTTTGTTTAACTAAGTGTTACCATAAATAATTTTGTTTTCTGAGGAAGGTGAATTGTGCCTCTTGGGGAAAGGGTATGATTCCCGAGTCTCTTATTTTTAATCAGTGGTTCTTGTTAGATTAGGTCATTATTGGTTTATTGTACAGCAGGAAACTTTGATCTAAGATTATTGTCGTTTCTTTGCATTTTATTTTTCCCAGTTGCTGAGTTTCGATGATAGAGAGTTTCCTTGTGAATGATTATTCTAATGTGATTATTTTTGGTTGGTTATGTATACTCTTTGCTGCATTTTAGAATGTCTTCTAATAAAAGTAGTTTGGTTGATTGTTAATACTTATTTTCCCGTGTGCTTGCAGGTATGTACGTATTCTGTGTCCAGAAGCCGTTATTGCAGTATGATGGTAATCGAACCAGCAGCATGATCAGGTACGTGTTCAGAACGTCTAGTGTAACGGACAGTTTTAAATAATCAGCAAGCTTGGGTTAGTCAGAGACAGTCTGCAAATGTTTTAACATTGGTTTTTGGGCGTATGAATGAAGTTTCTAGCTCAAAATATGTCGCCTAATAACTTGTTTTCTTTTTTCTGTAGCTGAAGTGAAGACTTTCTTAATACATTTTCTGTGATAACTTCGTATGTGTGCGTTTTTATTTTAAATTTTGAGGTCGGAATTCTGTGAACTAGTTTAGAATACTATTAACCCAATGCTAACTGTTGTGAATTTTAAAAAATTGTATCTTGATTTCATTCCGTCACAACAGATGCATAGAATTTACGTTTAGTCAACAAAATGACATTTGTTCATTATTTTCTGTTACTTAGCATGGTCCCCCGTTTGCCTCGCCTTCTCATGCCGGCGCTGCTCTATACTAACCCCATGTCACCTCTCACAAGAGCTAAAAGACCTGGATGTGGAGCGCTGACCAAAATATCTCACCCACTCTTAAGATTATAGACACAAGGTCACGTTCACGGCATGTGTTCAAAGTGCCGCCCGCCGAACTCAACCAAGTAGACAAGCAAACCAACGTTCCTGACAGAAATTGCTACCCAAGTTTGTGAATACGTTTAAAAACAAACATAGCATATGACAGAATATCATCGGTTATATTGTCCTCATTGTAGGTTCTGCTGGAAACACAGCGACAGATAACACGCTTATGTGGGAAGCGATAAAATCGAGGAATCTCTTTTCTGAATCAACTACGACGAGAACAGGAAGAACAGCATCCTTCGTCCTTCAGTTTTTCTTCGCGGCTTCGTTCGATCGGGAGCATTAAGGCAGAGTGATGGGCCGGGGGAGGGGGAAGTACACGATGAGCTGTCTTGTCAGAGAAGAGAGAAGTGGGTTGATGTTTGGGGTGGTGGAGGTTTTTTTCCCCCCCGACGCGATCCATCGTGTTTCGGCTGCAGGAGGGCGCGGAACATTCCCTTCCATCCTCGCCCTGTCCACAAACCCGAAACCCGGACCAACGAACGTGCGCGTGAAGTTGACAGTGTTAGTGGCGGTTGTGACGGCGCCAGTTATCCGACGAACAATGCGGGGAGCGCTTCAACGCAGCGCTGCGCCAATGTTCTGCTTGAACTGCGCGCTGGAGTGCCCCGTTTGACACTTGACGTCTGCGACCGCGGGCGTCCTATTGCGTCACCGCCTCCGTGACCTCGGGTACTTTGAATCAACGAGCAGACAAGAACGAAGTAGAAACCAGTAAGCATACAAGATCAGAGTAACCACCGATCATTTAAAAACAGTAACAACTAGCGAGCATACGGAACAGTAGCTACCAACGAGTATACATGAATAAAGTAACAAATAAACGAGCATGCAAGAATAGTAACAACTAAGGAGCGTATTGGTCTGTGCAGGCCAACGAGCTATATAGCAAACATAAGAGGGGCGGAAACAGCAATCTCCAAGGCTCTGAGGTATTTTGACCCTAGATAAAATGGCGGGCTCCTACTTCCGGTCGAGAGACGAGAGCGATTATGCTAACTTAAACATTATTACAGTATAATATATTACAGTAATTATTGGCATTTTTTCTGTGTTTAGCGGAAATTTAGTGGAGCTATAAAGTAACGGATTTTATGCGAACGTATGGCAGATTTACAACACAATGTTGGCCACACTGCTGTTCGCCATGTTTTCTAGGGTCAAAACAGCGGTTCAACTGGGCTTCACTTTGGAAGTTTTTCCGCCCCTCTATGTTAACTATATAGCTCGTTGGTAGCAGCCAATGAGCATACAAGAACACAGTACCAACCATTCAACCATCGAGCATACAAGAACAGTAACAAATAAAGAGCATACAATAAGAGTACTAACCAAAGCAATTAGCAAGCATACAAAAACAGTTTATTAACGAGCATGCCAACGAGCACACAAGATCAAGCGTTTCACCATACAACCAGGATCATGTCATTTTCATTTGATTATCGTTTGTTGTTTTGTAGTCAGTGTCCCTGTTGTAATTATCTTTGCAACGTTGCAACTTTCGTAAAAATAAATTCCCACATAGCAATAGCGCCTCTCCCACCGCTAGATGTTGGCCTAATTTCTCACCTCGTGATGAACAATCGATGCGATGTCTTCTATAGTGATCCAAAATTAGTAAACTATGCAATCAAAATTATTGTTTGCACGCGACTGCTTTACTTTGATTTTAGTTGTGGCGAAATAGGGAAGGCATATGAACGTTGGCCGTGAAGTGGACTAAAATTTCTAACATACGATGTTTGGGTCAAATAACCAAAAAGTAACGACTGCCCCTTCATTACAGTGATAGATCCTCTTGTCTCGTTCTCCAATAAAGACATTTTTTGACATCACTAATTTCTCCGCTAAAGGATGGGGGAACTACAGCAGTTTTTTTAAAATCACATATCGATATCTTAAAGCACACGCATCGCATGTCCATGCAAATCGTGGAATTAATATTTATTACAATAAAGTTTTAACTTTCTAGCAAAGATAACTTGTT
This sequence comes from Medauroidea extradentata, assembly GCA_003012365.1. Lineage (NCBI taxonomy): Eukaryota > Metazoa > Arthropoda > Insecta > Phasmatodea > Phasmatidae > Medauroidea > Medauroidea extradentata. The sequence goes on from PNEQ01023452.1 coordinate 15,260, forward strand.
CGTAATATATGTTATAGATGGAACCGTGGACAAAAATAATACACATATTATAATCTGTAACTCTTAATTGTGAAGACAGTATGAGATATGCTTTTACAGTTTCTCATAATGGACATACAATATTTGTGCTTTAAGCCATCGATATTGACTTTTCTAAAAGTGCATATTTTAGTCTAATTAATTTACCTGCGCATTACTGTTTAAGGCTGGAGTCAAACTGACGCGTAGTAGTCACCAGTTGTGGTACGTCATTCCCTAGCACTCTCCTGAAACTATGAACAGACTATAGTTTTGAAATTATTCGCAAGTACTACTACGCTGGGTTGTAAAAACGCTTCATTCGTTCAGACTTACTTCTGTGATCACATTTACACGTCTGTCGTGATTCTGATCTGAGTACTATCTGTATATTTATTCCAGTTATTATTTATAGTATATTTCTTTCAAATATCTAAAACCCAGACGTACTGTATTTCTGAGGTGTGTACAAGATATTTTCAAACATTTGGTTGCAATACTATTCTTTCTACTGACATAATTTCAGATAAAGTGTTCAGAATATGTCCAACCTCCCCCTTCTTTCTCCTCCTTATTTTTCTTGTTTTCCGGTAGATATTTATAAAATGCACTTAAGGACTGGCCATTCTTATTGGCTGCAGGTCTGTAAAGGTTACTGTTAAATACTAAACATTAAGATTGGACTTAATTTTCACACTTTCGTTGTTTCACACGAATTTGAGACGTAAGATGTTTTATTTATTTACTTTTTTTTCTTTCAATGCTAATGTAATTCTTGTGTCCGTGCAAGTTATTGTTACCGAAATTACGTTCCTTCCGAATTCTCCGAACAACCTAGTATCATGTGCCAAACGCAAGTTACGTTTCATTTTCAGTAATAGATCAGAATGTTAAAACAACTACGTGGCAGAAATTTCCATTTGCAACTAAGTTTGAAAATTACTTCCGCAGTGTCTGCATGTACGCATGCAAATCGACTGTGTGTGCCGTGTGTGATGCGATCTAATAACCGTGATTAAGACCGATACTGTTTAGCGCTGTGCATGGTTCCCTTTGTAGATGTGGCGCTGTTGAATCTGGCCATTGTGTTCTTGTGTTTTCTGCCGGACCAAGAGCTGCTTTCGTATCCAATTGTGAGAGTCATGCGCTAATAATACCCGTATATTTTGATCTTCTTTCATTTAAACGTCAAGTAGCCCTTTGCGATTACTGTGTGTGTGCTACAGTATGTAAAGGAGGTCCTAAGTAGGAAGAATCTACGAATGTTTAAATTATTTATTTCTGTCTTTGATAGAAGCAACTGTTTCCCGCAAATAGATTCTAGACTCGAATAGTATTGACTGATCGGCATTTATGTTGGGTATCAGGTCATGGCCTGTTCGTAAATGCAGATTGTGTCCAACCAGTAAATTTGCAAATGAATGTAAGTGTAATGAAATTTAGTTTGACACCAAGTAACTGGTGCATCATGTACCTTGCAACTGTGTAGAAGATTGCAATCATCTCATTTTTTCATAATTTTGGGGAAAGTGCAGTTTGATTCTGGGCTACTCAGTTAAGGATTTTTAAGGGGCATTGATCCCTGTCGGATCGGTTTTACGGTTTTTCTTATAAATCAGGGAATAGACACACTGTTTTACTTTTTTTCACGCCGACAAGGCATAGTTTATTTTTTCATTCACTTTTTGGAATCCATATGGCATTATTTCTGTTAATGTTCCGGCCTCTGTAGTCGCTCCCGTAAATAAAGCAATTTTTCCTTTTCAGCTGTTTCCCGTTGCAAAATAATGAATATATTATGGTTCCAGCAATTACAGAAAATAGATTAAGTTTGTACCTATGCCTTGTCGTGACAACAATTTTGATACATCGACTGGAACAGAAATTATCGAGATGAAACAGATAAATCCAAGGTGCTAGGGATCAATACCCATTAAGCGTTAGTTATATGACATGTCTATTTAAGATGGCTACCAGGATGGGTGTATTTCAATTGTTCGAGTCCAAGGAGTGCGGAGAGATAAGGGTGACACAGTACGCGCATCATGCCTCGTCCTAGCCTCTAGGCGCAAATCAGTGAACTGGTGTGCAGACTTCTCGCTGTCAACTCGTCTTT
>PNEQ01023452.1:17493-30630 GCA_003012365.1 Medauroidea extradentata
CCAAGACAGGCTAGCTATCACAATTTACCACCCTTCTCTGCGAAACAAAACATTGATGTGTTTGTACAAATGTTTCTCGCATTAGAACAACCTCTATACAAACATTTTTAACCTGCTGTCCTTGACATAGTAACTCAAGTAACTCACATTTCTTCAACACAAAAAAAAACTTACTGTCAACGCATTGGACAACTAAACAAGACACCTATTTGTCCTCTAGGACAAGTGATGAACTGTGTTCGAGGTCAGTGACCGGTTTTGTTGGGAGGAGGAGACCCAACGCTAAAAGAAGGGGAAGAGGGAGGGATGATTTGTACCTGCTTCTGTGCGGGTGGAAAGAATAGTTGTCAGACTATCCGCTAGGTTTGCTCAATGCAACACTCAAGCGACGGTGGCGATTGTGGCGGGCGAGCTTGCAACTTCACTTTCCTCTCGGAAAACCGCGTAGACATTTTAACCTGGGCGTGCGACTTCTATACCTACATATAGATATTCAATGGCATCATACCGAACAGGAACTGCAAAAGTGTAAACACTTTCCGAACTGAGTAGGCGGTCGTCCCAATAGCAACATCACTTTTAATAGTTTTGTGTAACAAATGCATGTGTCACTAACACTCCAGACAGCACGACAGAGCGCTTTGAATCGGTGTATAATCTGCCGCTCTCAGATTTTATATTCATTTGTTGTCAATTGTTTTATGTTTGGTGTGTGCTCCGGTAACCTGTCAATTGTAATTTTTGACAGGCAGTTATGTATAAACACTATGCATGTAAATAAATCCCATAAGAAGAAAATATAGTACGTCTTCAAAACTAACATTAATTCGTGGAAATATAAAATTATGAATTTACGCACAGTTATGTTAAAAACTCAGTGTTAACTTATTTTTCAGACAAAGTACAGAATGGTTTCAGCTAATTACGCAATTAAGGAAATTCTCGTTAATGAACAAATAAACCAAATGTATGTAATCTTTTACCTTGAAAAATTACAATACATAGTAAATACAATATTTAATAAAACTGTGGCATCGTTTATGATATCCGCTCTCGTTTACAATTTCACGATATATATATATATATATATATATATATATATATATCGTGAAATCTGTAGAAATTATAATAGATCGTGGCCTTAACCGCTCAATATGTTACCTGAACACTTTAGTGTAGTCTGCAGAAGTGCGCAGTCCTAGTGTCATTAAACCACCCGACCTGAAATTCGCCTTTCGGTGTGCGCCGTTCTTGCGGCAGTCTCGGAGGCGGAGGTCGAGAACGCACGACGGGCGCGTATGCGGGACGCACGACGTCAGCCCCGCGTGGGTGGGCGTCATCGCCTCGGCAGTCCCCGAATGTCGTCAGGGGTTGAGGGAGGATCACGCTCTGAGCACCTGGGTCCACGACGACGACGTGGGGTGAGGAGGTCACCCTTTGACGTCGGCGCCCCGTGCGTGGCATCCATATCGGCGACGCCCTCGACGTGCCTCCGTTTCCAGATCGCCGACGCGCATCCTCGCGGGGATAACCCCACGCTTCCTATCTTGAACTTTGACCCCCCGCGTAATTAGTTACCGAGTTTCCGGGGAGGTGTGTGTGTGTGTGTGGAAGCTTTGGAAAAAAGGATACAGGGAAGGAGGACGACGCCATCGGGGTCAGTTTGCCTGAGCGGGTCGACGTCGTGACGAGAAAGAGGGCCGGAGATTCCCTGGGGGTTTGCCTTTGAGACCAGGTTTCTGCATCGCTGCGCGGAGAATTGAATGCGACGGTTTGGAGGTGAAGGATGTACGTTCCCCGCCGTTTCAAAGAGAATATTTTGCCTTTTCTTGCCTTACACTCGAGGAAAGTTGTGTTGCAGGACACGCCCCTTCCTCTGCAGGCAAAGTGGGCATAATGCTGTAGAAGTGACCTGCGTCTTACGTAGAAACATGCACATCGAGGGCCATGCGTAGTTTCTCTGGCCTTCAAACGACTCCCTTTAAGAACTGAAAGAAACATTTTGTAACAAGTATTCCCTGCAAAATTATTTTGTAGTAACCACAGCATTATTTTGTGTTGGCCACAATTTTTTAGTGGTGACTCCAAAATAAATTTTGCAGGGTAACCACAAAACATTTTGTAGCTATCACAAATTTTTTTTTCCAGGAGCGCATAGTGTACATCACTCATTTACCCTTACGATATATATGAACATATTATGTCCCATAAGTCCTGTATCGTAGGAAAAGTTCGGTGTCATAAGGAATGTTAAAATAAGTGAATGCATTGTAATGTTATTGTGAATAATATTACTGCTGCATGCCACTCCATCCCGCCTTCGCATACGCACGTGAAAGCACATCGCGGCCATCAATTTGAACTTTTTTTTTTGTCGTAATGACAAATGGAAGTGAAAACACTGATGTTGTCTTACGCCATCACTATTAAACCATTCCATATTTCCCCAATTTCTATTTACCCTATGAGACCGGATTTATGGGACTTTTGTATATATCGAACACCGTTTATTAATGTTTCCAAGATCATGTGGATGTTTTTGCATTCTAAACTGTAAAATGTTTTATACATTTAGCACAACGATGTATAGGAGCGTTAAAAAAGGTAGGAATATTAAAATTGTTTTCCATACCTCAATGTCAAATCTATGCCAATTTTACCAGCCCTATATAGTACCAACGTTAAATATTTGCTCTGTTTGCTGTCTTCAACAAGGGGGGGGGGGGGAACTGGATAGGGCCACGGCCGTAGAAGAACAGGTCTGGACACTCGCCTGGTAACTTGACCCCCTTGTTGTTTGGCTGTAGTTCACCAAGTTACCGAGAATATTGTGTTTTATTGGCGCTTCAGTTAGGGAGGTCGGAATCAAACTTCGCCCACTTCCTTTTCACTAAGATAAACAATTTATCAAAACGTATTTTTTATCAATTTATGAAACACTTCCTTCGCTCACAAATTTAAGAAAAGGCTTTAGCAATCTCAATCTTTATTTACTTTATAAATTTTTCAATGGAAAAAAGTGAACGGAGTTTGAGTCGGACCACCCGAAATACAGCGCCAAAAAGTACAACATTCTCGGTAACTTGACGAACTGCAGCCAAACAACAAGGGGGTCAAGCAAAATACATTAGTAGATAGGCGAGTGTCCAGACCTGTTCTTCTACGACCGTGGATAGGGCCTACGGACCTCTTATTTTCTGTAAACTACTGCGTGTGTACCAATATATAAACATCTCTGCAATGTATTGTAGTACATTAACAGAAATAATATTTATAGGCAATTACCGTATATTACAGTGTTAATGTCGGAATCTACACAGATTAAGCCTTTTGTTTTGTTGTAAAAACTGTTTGAAGAATTTTAATATAGATGGAGAGTCTTGACAATTGTTTGCAGTGGTACACCTGATGGTTGTTTAAGGGTGCGCCACCATTTTACGTTACTGTTATCACTCGCGTGCATTCTCGTCGCATGATTACGATTAGCCAAACGTTTATTGTATCAAATGGTTTGATTTGGTTAGACCTTTAGTTTTAAGTTCCAGGTGCATTTTTTATAAGTCAATGTTTTTATTATACCAGTTGTACGTGGCTTCGTGACCTGTGTTTCGTGTTGCAATAAAAATATTTTTGCGACTGATGTTAACATACTAGAGTGTTAGTGTGTTGTGTTTCACATGCTGCATGCTGCCAGTCGATTTAATAATAATAACTGACCTCGAATGTACTTAAATATTACGTACTATTTATGAAGAGTAGGCCTACTTAAATCAAAATATCATATTTACTCGTATATAACCTAAACGTTACAGGTTAGGAGTGTACACAATTTAAAAATTACATTAACCAAATCAAGAACCTCGCAACTTGAAATTAAAAATAAAAAAAAAAATATTTAAAAATACATTAGTACAAAGCATTCATAAAACGACATTATAGACAAATTAGATCTTTAAAAAAGCTGAAATTTAAAGTAAGTAATTACAAAATATTTTATTTTGTGGTCTAACATAGCTGAATTTGCCTACAATATCGTTATTCTTTTTTTTTTTTTTTTTTTTTTTCCCCAGTTTGGTGAGTACGTTGGATTTTGTGTCGTCCTTAAAGCGGAAACATGCAAATTCTGGCTTTAACGAGCCGTTACGCAAGAACTAGGCGAGATAAAAAATTTAGTCACATTTTGTGTCTGAAACAAGAAAAAAAGTAACTGGTACGAATATAAAAATAAAAACATGGTGATGAAAATTACGGTAGACCGCGCCCTTAAATCACTGTATAGTTCTGTACCCACGTTGACTCGCGCATACCATGTCGATCGTAGAGTATTTTACTTAGCTGTAGTGCTCAATCATAACGTGGGAAGTAGTCAGATACTGTTGTATGTTAATTTAATCTGTACTCACCCATCACGGACGCCGGTGGCCGCGACTGTGCTTTTGAAGCAGTCGGTGTTGTCGAATCAGTGTTGGTAGTGGCATTGATTGCAGCAGCTTGAAGAGTACCTACTTGCCAGCATGTCCGCCAAGGATTTTAATAACTCCGTAGGTATTTCTCTTGAAGTCATAATTTTTTCTGTATTTTTTTTTTTGTACCACAGTGAAGTTGAAATATTTTGACATATTCCATTTCTGACACCAGTTTTGTTTTTGTAGATAATAGGCAATTTAAATAGTATAGGAATCAGTATTTTAATCCTTCATAGATTACACAAAACTTGCCAAACATTAATTTAATTGGCAAAGAGGTATGTATGGGGAAAGCTAGGTTTCAAAAGATATATACTGTAGCACGGTCGGCATTACTCATTAATGCATAGAGGTTATATATATATATATATATATATATATATATATATATATATATATATATATATATATATATATAGACCACGGTCGTAGAAGAACAGGTCTGGACACTCGCCTATCTAACAATGTATTTTGCTTGACCTCCTTGTTGTTTGGCTGTAGTTCACCAAGTTACCGAGAATGTCGTACTTTTTGGCGCTGTTTTCCAGGCGGTCGGACTCAAACTCCGTCCACTTTTTTCCATTGTTAAATTTATAAAGTAAATAAAGATTGCTGGAGACTTCTCTTAAATTTGTGAGCGAAAAAAGTATTTCATAAATTGATAAAAAATACGTTTTGATAAATTGTTTATCTTAGCGGAAAGGAAGTGGGCGGAGTTTAGTCCGACCGCCATAACATCAGCGCCAATAAAACACAATATTCTCGGTAACTTGGTAAATTACAGCCAAACAACAAGGGGGTCAAATATCCAGGCGAGTGTCCAGACCTGTTCTTCTGCGACCGAGATATAGACACACACACGCTAAGCCACAGAATAAATAATGCTAACAGAAGCGACAAGGAAAGCCTTTTCATTGTTGTTATCGTACCAGCTCTCGGAGCGTACATGAATATAAAAAATACCACGTGGATTAGAGACATTGGTTTATATAACCACCTGTAGTGCTTCAGACACTGTAATTAGTTTGTATATTAGCTTAATATTTCAAAATAGTAAACATGACGATTCGAGGCTCAGCATCAGATAATATCTAACTCTATTAGAAGTGACGTAATTAAGCATTTTAACCAGTTGTTGTTGTACCAGCTCTCGAGGCGTACAGGAATGTATGGAGTTAGAGACTTTGGTTTAAACAACTGCTTATATTTCACGAAATGCTGTAATTTGCTAGTGCCTCATTTACCTATTTATAAATGGTAAATGTGACGTTACTTACGTATAAATTTCCTGACAATTAATAAAATAAAGCTTATTAAACTTCAAGGTAACCAAACTTCTGCGAACTCCGACGCCATGCCATTACAAAGAGAAAACGAGTACGATAAAAATTTTGCCTTGTCGCTTCCGTTACTACTTTTAATTCTGTGGCTAAGCATTAATGTGATATGTGCTGTTGATGATAGTTTTCTTCTATGCAACCTACTTTATTTCAAAGCAAACATGATATAATTTTGGCTTATTAACGTCTGTAATATAATTTCTGAAGTCGATTATTAACAAATATTATAAAATATTGGAATTGAAAAAATAGGCCTCCTTACGGAAGAACAGTTTGCGACAAATGTGAATGACGATTTTCTTTTAGAGAGACCCTATACATAAATTGAGTACTTCAACTTGTGCATAAGTTGTGAAAGTTTCGTAAGTTCCAGAATATTTTTACTAAAGCACGCTGATATTTTACTAAAATACAATAAATACCCTCCGTAGCTTTAATGTTTCTGGACAGAAGTTTGTCACAAACAGAGCTCAAGTTTTAGACATTTAATAAAATGTATACTTCCGCTAACTAAAAGTTAGGTTTCCTTGTTTACATTTAAGAGCGTGTCAAAGTGGTAATTATATTGTTCTATGATCGTACAGATAGTAAAATCTTTAATATACATGTGTGACATAACAAAATGCACATGTTACAGATAAAATATTTAAATGTCTATGGTCAAAGATTCATAAAAAATATTGTAAATATTTCATTTATCCATGGTCACAGATATCTCGCGCTAGTTAAAGTTCACTTACCAAATGTTTATTTTTATATATATAACTTCTTTGTGTTTTTCTCACTGTTCGATGGAACTTACACATTTTTTAGGTTTAAGTGATTTTTACTGAGGACAGCAATATGATCCGATCCTGGGAATCGATAGGTAGTGGTTGACTAGGAGAAGTTTGTTGCCAGAGCGGAGGTTTTTGTTCGTAGAACAACAGTTGGTAGCTGTTTTGGAACAGATGGACTGACATTTTTGCAACAAGGGAGAACGTTTTTTACAACATCGAGAGCAGAAGGACATTCCTGCTGCCAACTTTTGGTTCAAGGACCGATAATCCAGTCTTCATCCATAATCCCAGAGAAGGAAGGAAGGACGAGACTAGCGATGCGGCCAGTGTTCCTCCCAATCAGAAACTATTAATTTCTGATCGTTTGTTGAGCTGCTGAAAACTTCGGTAAGGCTGATTTTATCCTGATACGAACTACGCAGGGAATTCTTCGACGGGGCTCTTATAGTTAAAATTCAACTGTACATTAAAAGCTTACACATTCAACCTATAAGCAGTGCATAAATTACTCCACAATGAAACCCGCTCTTTGGCAGCTGGCCGGGACCAACGTTGAATAGCTGTGAGAAACTAAATGTACTAATTGAAAACTAGTGAACTAGTTAGTGGAGCCTTCGAACGTCATCCTGCCTAGCTCGAGACCCAGGAGAGGACGGGTTGCCACTCTGATGTACCGAGTTACGGCCCTTTCTTTCTTTCCTTTAGTTGCTTCTAGTTTCATTTTTATAACCTGTAAGCTTCCGTCAACACTTCAAAATATTTTAATATAAAACAAGTTTTTACTGTAAACATTTTCTTAAATTGAATAAATGAAATACATCGTCTGTGAGAATCGGAAGCATATTGGTTTGTTTTCTGATAGGTAAGCCAGTAGCTAGAGACATTATCCGTACGACAGCAGTTACTGTGTTTCAGCTCCTGTTTTTTTAAATTAATAATAAACTTATATATGTATATAACACATGTTTGAAATAACTTACAGTGAAGGTAGAACCTCCATTGTGACTACACAGAGAAGAGAGCTCGTATTTTGTAAAGATTTAAAATTTGTTTTTTAAAATGTTGATATATTTCGCTTTCAGTTGTGCGGTAGGTGTTTCAGTCATTGTTTCCGTTGGAATGTTAAAACTTTTAGAGATGTGTATTTTTAAGTTTATTTAATGACTGACCGCGCGGCCAATTTATGGCCCAAATATTTTAGCATTATTGATTGAAAATTCCGGAGGCAACGTTACACACTTGTTCGCAAATTAAATAGCTCCGTTAAGCTGTCTATTTTTTTTTTTTTTTTTTTTTCATTTCCTACGTTGTAGCCACGGTCATAGGGGACAGGTCTGGACACTGTAGTTGAAAATTTATCCCGTTATGACTGATTGGCGCCACTGGCACTCTGGGGTTGTTTTAACATTGCGTAAATGGGACTACAAGGAGCAAACTTGTGTTGGAGCTGCTAGGAGAACTGCTAGTAAGACGCTATACTGCAATGTTATAACAACACTTCATTGCTAGTGGCGCTTTCAGTCATAAAGGGGTCAACTCCATAGCATTGGTAGATAGGCGAGTGTCCAGACCTGTACTTCTACGACCGTGGTTGTAGCATCAACGAGAAACGTTTATAACAATGATAGAATTGAATTCCTTCGGTGTTGTTTAACAATAACTAACGTGTGAACGCTATCCCTATGCTTATTTGTTAAGTTTTTTTAATGCTTACTGATTGAATTAGGTAGTGTTTTGATTACTCATTAGCATTATTTATGTGGCAATACCCTGTTATTTTTTCGTAGTTTTGCTACAAATACAACCCACTGATTTTTGTCATACTGTTTTAGTACCCCCATTATTCGGAGTTAATTTTTATTTTATATTGCGTTTTTATGTTAACTGTCATTGATAGTTACTATCTTTCTAACCCATCCGATCTAACGCGATTTTAAACTTTTCGAATAAGCCCATTTAATCCAGCAATTTCTTTGTGAATAGCCATCTCTTCTTTTCGGTATCGTTTCGATATCTTCCTCAAAGGATGTTGGAGCTACGCGGTTCTGAACTTTTGTCATAAACGAAGTCGGAAACAGTGTGAGGATCATTTGAATTTTAAGAAGGCAGGGGAATACCAATATTGCATATTACACCTCGAAACTGTCTTACCTTTCTTCTGATACCGGAGTTTGAAAACGTAAGACTTTTCTTGTTCTAAATTCGCTCACGGATAAAACTTGGCTAAAACATTTAAACTTTTCCGTCGTGTTTGACGCTTTTGCTATCAATATTGATACCATTTGATCCTACTAGTAGGTAACAATTTTATTCGTTTATTTTTGTATTCTACTGAGTCACGTATCAGTAATTTTGGACTTTTAGTTGGTACTGAATAAAAAATATTTACGTTCAAGAACCAAAATAACTGTATTTATTTTTTACTTTCAACTTAAGGAAATCTTACGAATCGGAACGTTTTAAACTTAAGATTCCAGTGAGTAGCGTGAGTGTATTTGAATTTATTTTTTACTGCGTTTGCAGTGTCATACATACGCAATGCTAGGAACAGTTTCTGATACGAAGAGTTTTATATTTTTTAAATTATGATTTTCTATTCAAGTTGTCAAGTTGTTGACTATGCAATGTTCATCCGTTTCCGTAATAGCATTTCCAAGCATGGTCAAAAATTCAAAACAGGGGATTAATCAACATTTGGAAAACATGATATATAGCTAGAGACCTGAAAAATTCGCGTTTTCTTTCAGTCACAAGCTAAAGTTCCAGCAACTGTAAGTTCGTTCCACTTTCGTAATTGGTCGTTGCAATATTTAACGCCACCCTTAAGTCGATGAGCCAGTAATAACAATATAACTAAATGCAGGCCCATTTTACTGTGTTAGTGAGCAGCCAACGAACAGCTGTTGTCTGCTTGAGTTCACGTGTGTTCTTGAAGGCTAGCTTACAGATCAGTAACCCGCGAATTTTTCCGCTCTCTATACATAGCTTAACACAAAAGAAAATGTCAAATGCATTCACACGTTTTTTTTTTTTTCGAATCCAATTATTGTTTTCCCAGATATAGTTATCTGAAAAAGCAGTTTTAAGCCATACGAATCGGGTAGAAAGTAATTTTTGTAATATTTTTGAGTATGAAACTTGAAGTGACATGATTTTGAAATGTTATTTTCTAAAATATACAAATGAAGATGCAACGCTTAAGGAATTTTAAAGCCTCAATGATCAGATAAATATGCCTACTTTTTTATATAGAATATCTGTAAACGTCCCCTGGTTTTATGCACTTTTCAGGCTTATTGAGGGACTGCTTACAAACTAACTAAACAAAAAAAAAAGACACAAACAGCCATGACCGTACCGCGATTCGAATCCAGGACCTCTCGCATCGTAGCAAATATTCCGAAAAATATTTCGAAAAGTGTCTATTTTCGTCAGTAACGAACTATAATTTTCTTTTAAAATAAGTTTAAAAAATTACGTAACAAAAGGTAAATAAACCTGTATGACTGGCATCTTCCCCCCGAGTTACCTTACGTGAAGTAGTTTATACAAAAAAAAATGACACGCTGCAACACATTTCAAGCACAGGAAGAGGGCCCGTTAAAATTAAATGTAGGATGTAATATTCGTGGCAGTGTAAGTTTGTACGGAGCAGATGTTTCGTGTAGGTGAATACCGCCGTGCCTCGCGTGTGTAGTGGTATTTGACAAGTGTTGCAGTGCAGGGGAGAAACACCCTGGTGGGACGATGGTCGTGGTAATCTAGCACACGGCTGCTGTGTGTGCTGCTGGAGAACAACAACCCAGCTCGCTGCCAGAAGATTTGCAGTGTGGGAACGACGTAGTTGTGTGCGCTTCCCCAGCCAAGTGTTTTATTGGCGCTGGTGCCGGGGCGGCGTAGGTGGGCCGTGGAGGCGAGGAGAGGAATACAGGCTAGATAGAGAGAGAGAGAGATCGGGGATTTGGGATTAAGGGCGTGGCAGAAAACACCGCGACGTTTGTGTGCACGCACTTCCAGCTGCCGTTGCCACGGCTACAGTCCTGTGTCTAGTTTGACTGATGAATCGCCAGCCATGGTTTGCTAAGCGTGCAAGAAATAAGTCCTCCAGCCCTGACTACCGTTTTCGTCCTTACAGACGCCGGAAACATGTTGACATACGTGAAGCGATTATTTGACTAAAATATATTTGGCCAAAAAGTTATTTCGCGTAAAATTTCAAAGTGGCTCAGCGTCACTTAGCCTTAAAATCATTTGACGTAAAATCCAATTAGTCTAAACGTCTCTTGACCTAAAACTCACTTGGCGTGAAAGACTACCTAAAAGTGGTTTACTCTAAAAGATATTTTACCTAAATGCCACTTCCAAGTCACTTGGCCTGAAAGTATTTTGGTCTAACAGGCATGTACCGTAAAACGATTATAGACCACAGGACTTATAGGCGAAATGGAGTGTATCCGACACACGTACTGTCTGCAGTAACGCCTATAGCTGGACGAGTTTACTGTTATGTTGATGCAACGTCCATGTCGTTTAGGACGAAGAATGCATACACGCCAGGGACCCGCAGCCTGCAGTGTATGGCTCGTAAATATACCTTCGGTCAGATTTTACACACATCGGTTGTCAATGAGAATGCAATGCAACATAGTAAAATTAACAAATTTTCTTATCGCCATTGGGGGTTATATTAAAAAAACGCGGAGTCTCATTCCGCATGTTCAATTTAACATTTCCAAGTCATTAACAATATTCCTATTGTAATAACTAAAATAATATTACAATAGTGCTTCAATACAACATAAATGCATTCGGCATTAGTCACCAATTGTTACATGCACGTTACCAGATGGCCTAGGAAAGGCGAGAATATATTTATAACTTTAGTGTTACATTTGACTAATTACGTCATCAGTATTGGTCAGACTTTATGGATTCATGAGTTTATAGCAAGGCAACCTATTCTACTAGAGCGCTATAGTGATACATTTTAAGTATGTATTTCTAAGTATCCAAATGTAACAAAAATAACCTGTAATTCCAACTTGACTTCTGATTGTCCACCTTAAGATGGGCGTGGTATATAATTCAGCACTAAGAACATCAGTTTAACATTGTAAGTTTCCCGTAGCCAGTTTCAGAAAAAAAAAACAGCAACCTTACTCAAAAGTTTTTGCCAACTTTGTTAGAAAAAAAGTTTTCTCCAGTAACGTATTTCTGAATATCAATCTCTGACGCCGAGATCTCGTACATTTAATTGCAGCGCAAGAAATCATGCTTAACAAATGCATCATTATGAGTAAATGCTTGCCTATAAAGTTGGCAAATACTATTATCTAGGTTTGCGTTTTGTAGTTTTTCCATATTGACTTTCATTACAGTGTCGTAGCGTGGCTGTGTTCCAAGGCGTGCGGTATTAGCAGCGACTATACGCTTTGAGCAGTTGTGTTGTTGCAGAGGCCAAGGTGTATATATTATAAGTACCTTGCCTCTTGTACGCTACTGGCTGTGGAGTGTTCCTGATATATATATATATATATATATATATATATATATATATACATATACTGTATAGTGGTGTAGCGTGGCTGTGCTCCAAGGTGCGGTATTATCAGCGACTATACGCTTTGAGCAGTTGTGTTGTTACAGAGGCCAAGGTGTATATATTATAAGTACCTTGCCTCTTGTACGCTACTGGCTGTGGAGTGTTCCTGATATATATATATATATATACATATACTGTATAGTGGTGTAGCGTGGCTGTGCTCCAAGGTGCGGTATTATCAGCGACTATACGCTTTGAGCAGTTGTGTTGTTACAGAGACCAAGGTGTATATATTATAAGTACCTTACCTCTTGTACGCTACTGGCTGTGGAGTGTTCCTCACCATACAAGTCAAATTGTTCCTCAGACAGTAGATTTAAAATGATAATTTTAGTGTTTACTTATGTAACACGCGTTTTTAACTTGGTTGGAATGGATAGGCCAAATTTCAGTTAGAGGCGTTCACACATTAAGCCGAGTAGAATATTCGAGTGTCTGATAAGTCACGAGAGCCTAAATGACTGTTTGAATGTCTTCCACCGACATTATACGGTCGCCTTACATTTCTGGGTATTAATACAGTAATATCTGTAAATTCCCTTTCTCGTAAAGTGTTAACAGGATATTTTGTCTTGTTTCTGTACATACATGGCTGGAATTATATGCATTCTTAGGTGTTCTTGGTCGTACAAAGTTCACCATTTTTTAAAATAGTGTTACAAGTTTGGGGAGCACAAACTTTATATGTGGGCAATTCCCATGAGTTCTTTTGGGATAGAGGTCTTATAATTATAAACAAAAGAGTTAAATCAAGTACTGGATTTAATAGCTCACAAAGCTACGAAATACACAAAACAGTAATCAACTAGAACTCTCACAACACAATTAGTTATGCACACAATTACTCCTGTGTCACAAACACGTTAATTAACTTTGACAATTAAAGCACAAGAAAAGTCTACCATCAATTAATTAAACACTATAAATCACAATAAAATTCAGTCATATAT
>PNEQ01023453.1:0-30530 GCA_003012365.1 Medauroidea extradentata
CCCGTGCATTTAATGAGTAGATATTGTAGCTAAAATTTATCGGAGCAGTTTAATGTAGTTGTAAACATTGCACGACCCTATGTAAATAAAAGCACGTGGCATTATTTGTGTTAACATCGGCGGAAAGATATAAACTGGCAGGAAATAGAAATTAATCAGGGCTTTTTTGAGTGTTCACTTTATTCCGAATCACCTATAGTAGGGTATTTACTGTTACATAGTCGGAAATGATGACTTTCAAGTAAAGATAAATACATGTTTTTTTACCTTATCGTTAACTAGAATATCTATATTAAATTCTCCAAGAATTATAAAGTAAGGTGCTACAGTCTGGTCTAACACCTCCTCCATATCATCAAAAAACCTTCTTGCATTCTGGTACTGTGGGTTATACACTCCAATAATGTCACATGTTAAGCCTTCTGTAGTGACTGAAATATGCAAAATACTGTGTGAATCATTAACCATATTTTTCTTCATAACACGCCACTTATCATTTACATAAATAGATAGACCCCTCCTGCATACTGCCTCACAACATGCAGAGCCGCAAACCCAGGAATGTTGTAAAAAGGTTCATCATTTTCTTTTAACCAATCCTCAGTAATGATTAAAACATCCACACTATATATCCTGTGAAGCAATAGTTCAATTTTATAAAATTTGTTCTTTAAACTGTGAGTATTTACATAGAGACATCTCAGATCAGACACTACAGACCCATATACTTGGATAAAGTCATTCAGGTGTTAAAAATATCTTTCAACTGAATTGAGTTGTAGTTCAATTTGCAGATCCATAAATTAAGTTTAATGGGAACTAATGGACTGTAGACCTACTGTGTGTGCTATATTTTACCAAATTTTTTATACTTTCAAGGCATTCATCACTGGTTATCACAACAGGCTTCGGATCATCTTCTTGTATGCGCGCAAAGATCCTGCAGCTACTTGTCCATGTGAAAAAATATAACTCCTGCACGCTTCAGATCCTTGGCCTTCTTAGCAAGGCCAGCATTGCGGGCTGTGAGGTGATCGCTAAAGTATATGTTGTGTTTGCGTCCCGAGAACCCCAACTGCTGTGTGTCGAAGCCTCTCTTGCTCCGTATTGCTTGCATCAACTGTTCCTTCTTCCACCTACAGACCAGCTTTACAAGGAGCGGTCGAGTCTGTCCTTGCTTAGCTGGGAGGCGATGGACCACGCCAATGTCTTGGTCAGTCAGTGGTACTTGCAGCACTTGGGCAGTATTACTTACAACTTTGAATAGATCTTCATCTGCAGCCTGCGGGATCCCGTCAATTTTTAAGTTATTTCTTCTCAAGTATTGAGAAACTTCGTCAGTACTGTTTTTCAAATCATTTACCGTATCACTATTTACATTACTACCACTCATTTTGATACCTCTAACACTCAACTTTCAGTTCCTCAAACGCAGCGTTCATGTAATTTGCAGCACATTTTACTTCCTCGTTTTCCTTTCTCAGAATTTCACACGCGGCCTTTAACATCTCTTCTATTTTATTAGCAATCTTCGTTTCCACGTTGCCTACGAGGGTTTCGAGGTTAACCGGTGCACAACAGTCTTTTCGGTTACATAACCACTGTTTGTCTTGATCACTGCAGAATTCTTTATATTCCTTTTTGCTGATGTTAAGGCATTGTGCGTGAAACCATCTTTCACAAACTGAGTCGCATGCAATCGCATCTTGCCTATTTTTAACTCGCGAACTGCAGACAACACGTCCACTACCCGCCATTTTTGCATATATAGGCTAATTATTGTTAGCCTACTACTGTAAGAAAGTTGTGTACAGATTTGCATTATTTGATCGTAAATTTTATATCAGATCATGCAATAGTTTAATATTGTACGCATATTTAAAGGGTTTATTGTTCTTTTTAGCCTTTGTGCTATTGAAATAAATAAACAAGATGGCCGACTGTTAAACTAGTAGCGCTATAACCATACACTTTCATTTCAGCGGAAAATTTTGATACAAAAAGTAATCCTATTTTTTTCTTGCAGCAACCATTTTGCTCTAATAGTGTCGTACTTTGTACTTGAACGTAGTTAATGTCTTTGGTGCAGAATCGTTAACAAAACATTGCTGTGCGACGATTATGTGATAAGATTTACTACCATTTCTGTCTTCTTAAAAATTAGATGCGACAATTATGCGATGTCGACGATTATGGCATGAAATACGGTAACCCTTGTTTTGTGTGTGGTGGTGACCAACTGTGACGTAACTAGTGATGGTGGTCGGCGTCCTAGGCACATGGGCGCACTAATTAAAAAACGCACTGCTCAGCTTTTTTGTGCATGGTCATATAAAGCATTCAGAGAAAACACACATCGTGGCTGGGCGTTAACGTACCAGGCCCACAGCATTAAGTACACCATGTTAAGATATCTAGGAGTGGACAAAATGAAGTCAAAAGGTCAACCTTAATATTAGTCTCGTATTTTAACTAAACACAGTACTGAACTACTATAGCTAGAATATCAGTAACGTACGTAATTTAAAAATTTACACCAATCCCAAGAAATAGTCTAGTATCCAATAGACAAAAGCGCAGGGTACACTAGATGGTTTGCGTTGGCGTTTTGCAATGGATGGTAAAACTGTAATTGGTTCGAAAGAAAACATTTAAACTATTCTTCCAGTGGTTGGTGTTGGAGAATTTAGAACTTCGATCGAATTTGAGCAAGGCCATCAAATTGCAGGAAGTACGTAGGTATACATGCACACATGTGCATATACATATGTTCACATACATAGTATATAATACAGTATACATAAAATGATTAGTGTCATCATTGAGTTCAAACACAAAAATCTTAAAATATCTTCATCTGGCACTTATCTTAGTCCCTGTCTGTGGATGTTTGTAATGTCTAGCCTCTATTCCCACCAGAATTTACAGACATTTTAAATTACTGTAGTGTTGATTTATTTCATTACACCAAGTGAGCAATGATTGTATAGTATGCGAGTAGTCCAGTTCCAAAACTCTCCTTGTCCACTTTCACTAAAACTGAGCAAATCGTGAAAAACTGATTTGCGAGCCCATTTGTGACATGGCTAAAGCAGTTTTTCTAAGTGTATCTGTTATTGAATAAGGCGAGTTTTGGAAACTATCATCATGCCAACTTTAGCGCACGTTTGAAAGCTACACAAATCTGTTCAGAACTCATTTTTCCTTGGAGATGGACAAGGAAAGTTTTGGAATTGGTCTACTCATGTATAGACTTCCCCATCCTTATAAAAAGAGTACTTATTCTAGCAGAAAAAGTTTACTAATGGATGCTTCTATTCACCAGACTGTTATGCAGTCAATTCTAGGACCTAATTAACATTTTTATCCATGTATCACTACTTCAGTCTAGCATTTAAATGTCTAACAGCAATTGGAACAGAGTAATGAGGAATACCCAATGGAGGCTCTCCTAGTTGTATCATGGAACTGTCGTCATAACACTGTGAAACACACTTGTCTCCTATGCTTCAATATTCTTTAGTTGGGAACATCAGTTTTGTACCACACACCGGTAAAAATTTTTTTTGCATCAGCATAATACAAGGCAATAAGAAGACCCTTCAAAACATGGCTTATTGTGCACATAAATACATACAAAGGAAAATGGTTTGTACAAACTTGATGATGCCCGTTGGAGGTAAGACTGTAGAGTTACCATTCAGCGTCTTAGTTTCGCCCCAGGGAGCAGGGTGCCTGTAGCTCCGTAAACAGGGCTCTTAACTGGGAGAGGCCTCTGGTGCTGTGGTTGTTGAGGTTTATTATTTCTGTGATGTGCCTGTGGGGCAATGCAGGACTTAGGTCGAGTGGAACGGCTGGTAGACACAAATGTCAGGTCTGGATAGACCGGCAGAGATTTTCTGGGAGATGGAGGCAGTGGGGAGGGTGAAATTACATCACCTGAGAACGTATCTATTGCATTGTGGTGATCCGGGGAGATGGACGTAGCCTGAGAGTCTTCTATTTCTGGTTCTCGTCTCGACGGCGGGCAGCAGCGGCGTCCCTTAGCAAAGTGTATACATGAGATGCAGCAGGGCCGTGCCCACCAGCTCTCCTACCATGGGCCAAGGCGACCCGCTCTCTATATTGTCCTTCGAGGCATAAGGGCTTGAATAAATTAATGAGAGAGACTTTCTCGCCTAGAGGCCTAATTTCTAACTAAATAGAGTCGCGGAGCACCAAGGGGACTTATTTGCGAGGTTTTTGAAAAAATCTGTGGGGGCGGCTTCTAGGGCACCAATGCTATTGCGCCATGGAGCCTGCCGTCAATGAAGTGGATGTCGGGGAGGCGTATCTGCACCCTCTGTGATTGACAATGTCGCTTGGAAGGGGTAAGACTATCCCAGTAGGTGAGCAGCGGGATGACGCTAGGGGTGTATTGGTGCCCTCCGCCGCTACAATCGGTCGACACCGATTGAAGGTGTCTGTGATCCCAGGCCGGCGAGCTAACCAATGACGCAGAACCCCGACATTTCTGGGAAGGCCAGAAGGGCCGTGAGAGTGGCCCTTAATATTTATTTTTGGCCTCGGGGTGAAGAGGTCACGGGTTGGAATCTGAAAAGAGAAAGGTGTGTTATGGAGGAAAACCTGGAGTAAGAAAAGGGGAAGTACAGACAAACAGAGTTAAGGTGGAGCTGTGTTTATTATATTTAACGCGTAGCCCCAGCCTGTACCCAAGGTAGCTTCCCCTGTCGACGGTTTCTAACTGCCGCCTAACACGAATCGTGTCTCAGCGAAAAGGGCGAGGGCTGCCCTAACACGACTGTGCAGTAGCCATAGATTAGACGAAAACTCGGACCTCGTGAGGTTTCTGCGTGTGTGAGAGATTGTTGCCGCTGGTAGGCTGCGCGTTGCTGCAAGTGCTGTGGTCATGATTCTGCTCCGAATGCGCCTTATGTATCCTGCTAGGCTGGGACGAGCGGGGGAGGGAAGGAGTGGCGGTGATAGCATATCTGCACAGTCCAGGGCCGGGAGCCGCAGGGTGATATGCTCGCTCCGGGGCAGCGTGATGCTCAACGGGGTGGGTATACCTCCCACACACTACCGAGCGTGAAAATGCGTAGCGGGTTGCCTGCTTACAGGCGGCGGCCGGCCTGCAGGATTTGTGACATCGTAGAGGAAGAGGGGGAGGGTGCCCGGCAGAATTGTGAGGAGGCTCAATAGAGGCGGCGCATCATTGAAAAGACTCAAATGTTTACAATTTGTGATAGTGATGTTACTATTAAAAAATGTTAATAAATATATGTCAAATTATGTGCCTGACAAAAACTAAATCTGAGTAATACACATTTAAGGGACAATTATTTAGGTTGTTGAAAACAGGAAAAGAGAAGCATTAATTATTTCTAACAGCGACTCTCATAATACATACAAATTAATAAAGGTAAGTAGGGCAAGCGAACTTTATGTATCGTTGACTGTAAGGTCATTAGAGACAGAGCTGCACAACTGTTACAATGATAGGAACTGGGAGAGGAATCAGTCGTGAGCATCAATTTAAATAATAATATACGTGCCTATCCCATTTTAGGTTTTATATTCTTCTGTAAAGTTAATTTTACTTTGTCCAAAATAGAGTAAAATAGTGTTTTTGTGCTCCTTTTAGGTACAGAAATTTTAACGCAGATTCTTTTGAAAGGTATTGGTATATAAAAACACCTTTATCGTTAATGTTACATCATAAAGTGACAGGGTCACCACTGACGTCGGCGAGAAGACTGTATGCCAGTTCAGTGACTTGCGCCTAGAGGCTAGGTGTATTCCCTAACCTAACATCACACATGTGGACTGACACAATATTTTTGGTATGCACCATATTTAAGCATGTATAGTGCATATTTTCATTAAAAAAAAACTTACAAAAATTCAGGGGTGCGCATTATACATGGGGGGGGGGGTGTATGTGGAAAAAACCGTCGGTGTGGGAGGGGGTCGGGTAAGAGTTGTAGTCATAAACTGCCGGGCTAAGAGGGGTCAAGAGTGGGAGGAGAGAGAATGTTTGGTTACTCCATCCCTTCCCCCCTTTCCCCCCCTTTTGATGTGGCAGAGACGATAGTTCATGGGTGGCCAGCAGAAGCAAAATGAGAAGTTAATTTTTACGACTCTCTTGGGGAAAGAAAGAAAAAAAAAGGCCGACACTTATATATTTTTTTCTTAAAAAAAGCCAAGCTTGCAGCTGTCCTGGCAGGTTATCTTATCTCTGGGACATGCTTGGAAGGGCTGGCCGAAGAAGTTAGGGCATGTTGAGCAGGTCGGCAGGCAGCAGCTAGGTCCCCTTGGCCTTTCATCATAGCCACCCTTGTACTGCTTCTCCATCTCGTACTCCAGTGTTCGTTAAAAAATGTGGCAGGGACAGTTTGAAAACAGCGCGGCGGCGGCGGCGCCTGTGCCAAGCCGGCCGGCCTGTCTCCAGCTACGACGTAGGTATTAGGATCTATACTGAGGTCGTACTATAGACGCAAAGTTCCAGCGCATCCGCATTTAACTATAGTACAGCCTCCTCCTAGGCTGTTTTACGACGTCTTATATCTCTCTCGTCTGGCGCTGAATGAGTTTACTTTTTTACACGAACCCTATAAATTATAGCGTGATATTTTTCTTTATTGCGTTAACACCATACGTACTTAAAACAATTAACTTGGCGCATAATTTGCTTAAACAATGCGTTACTGCGTGTCGTAAAACGTGCGTTTCACAAGTGAGCACGATAATAGCGCTACCTATTTTCCAAGTGTAGAAACATTTGTCTCTGGGTATGTCGTACTTGCAAAATAAATAGAACTCCTAATTTATTTTTACCGCATATACTGACTGTGAAAGTGATTATTTCCAATCACTTATACATGTAATTCTCGACGATTTTAGGTAAGAACGTCGCAAAATGGCGTTTTTGGAACAACGTCGGTATATGCTACGGTGCCGCTATCTATCAGCCGTCTTGTGAACGTTCGTACAGTTGCGCTATCTGTT
This sequence comes from Medauroidea extradentata, assembly GCA_003012365.1. Classification (NCBI taxonomy): domain Eukaryota; kingdom Metazoa; phylum Arthropoda; class Insecta; order Phasmatodea; family Phasmatidae; genus Medauroidea; species Medauroidea extradentata. The sequence goes on from PNEQ01023453.1 coordinate 7,009, forward strand.
TACTCTGCACGCTACTAGTATCTACGTACTCGTACAATTCAACAACGTCGAGGGAATGTTTTTACGTTAAGTTATATAAAATTGCGCAATGAATAAATACATCCGCTTATTCCTTCTTTCTTTGGTGAATAATTTACAAGGGCATTTTACTAGTAAGGTATGTCTACTTTTTTCCCCCATTAAACGCTACGCAAATCGGGCTATTTGCTCGTGAGAAGGCACTCGACAGCTCGGTTTTCTCTTTTTTTTAGGACAAAGGTCGATCATATCTATTGTTTAGCAGTGTTCTTTTGATCGTAAGACGTCTGACTATTGATATAAATTTATATTTCAACTATCACTTGCGTTATTTTTCCGTTAAATGCTACGGAAGTCTGTCTATTCGCTCGAGAGAAGACACTCGGAATCTCGATTTTCTCATTTTTTTTAGGAAAAGGATTGGTTATATCTATTGTTTAGCGGTGTTCTTTTGATCGTAAGACGTCTAACTATTGATATAAATTTATATTTAAACTATCACTTGCGTTATTTTTCCGTTAAATGCTACGGGAGTCGGGCTATTCGCTCGAGAGAAGACACTCGGAATCTCGATTTTCTCATTTTTTGGTGACAAGGGTCGGTCATATCTACCGCTCAACAGTGTGACGTCTGGCTACTGATATCAATTTATGTTTACATTATTACGTTAACTAATTTCACGCAAAACGCTACGGAAGTCGGGGCCTAGAGTCACTTTGCAGAAAAAATGCAATTTTAAAATTTTCTGTTTACGCAAAAGGGGGGGGGGGGGATCAAAAAATAAGCCGCTATCGAATTTACGATACGAAGGTAGCGATTTTACGAATGCGATGAGAGGAACCGCGAGTATTCGTAAAATCGGGGGTCTAGTGTACTAGCAAGGCACTAACATTTTTTTCCCTGGACCTCGTTCCGAAAATTGTGGTGCGCAGCACATTATACACGAGTATATACGGTACTGACTGCAAATTTCACCATTATTGTTTCAAATATATTTAGCAGTTGTTGTTCATCTGGTTTCAAGAAACAATTCACAAATGCCAACTGTTGTAAAAACAAACATATATAGACACGTTGCAACTAAGGAAAAAACTAAAGTTCTTTAACACAGAACAAATGATTTTCAGTAAGATGTAGAATACAAATTGTGTGGAAATTCACTTCTATTTAAGTGTAAAGACGTTCCTTTTTTATTTCACCATTTTGTGCACTTCCGAACACAGCGGACCCATCCCGCTTCAGTGTAATACGCCTTTATGAAAAGTCACTAAGTATCACGGGAAGAGTTCATGTGAAGTGCTTGCATCTAAAAAGTCATCCAGGATCATTTATTGCAAGCGTTCAAGCTCAACCCTGTTAATCTGTGGTGATCGGAAAACCCTGGTGACATGTTTGATGCAATGATTTCTTCACTTTTGTTACTCAATTATTTTGTAATTCATACTATCTCGTGTATTCCCAATTTTTTTGACAAAAATGGGAGTGTTGTACATACGTATATACAGTAAACCGTAGTACATACAAAACATATAAAGTACATATAAAACTAATCATCATTTAGTCAAAAATTGTTATCTGGTAACAGGGCACTTATTTGTCATTAAAAGTGCAAAACAGGTTTTCAAAGAAAAAAAAAAGTTGGGTATCCAAGCCGCACACAAAGCTTGCACATGCAATTTTACAGTAGAACCCCGATTTAACAAAATGCTGTAGCATTTCGCTATCAGAAATAGTATTTTTAATAATTTTGTAATTAGTATTTTTTTTTCTCATGTGAGAACAATGGACATTAATTGTCTGTAATTTTTTTTTGTTTATAGATGTAATTGTAGGTACATACATAGTTAGGAAACGCCCCTGGTAGAGTAGGTATAGGTGAGTTTAGTTTTGTAACCAGGTAGGCTAGACTCCCATCCAGTTTATTTACTTATTATTTATGTGTTTTTTTTGTGTGTTTTATTTTTTTAATGTTTTTTTTTTTTTTTTTTTTTTTTTTTTTTTTTTTTTTTTTTTTTTTTTTTTTTTTTTTTTTTTTTTTTTTTTTTTTTTTTTTTTTTTTTTTTTTTTTTTTTTTTTTTTTTTTTTTTTTTTTTTTTTTTTTTTTTTTTTTTTTTTTTTTTTTTTTTTTTTTTTTTTTTAGAATTTCCATTTTTCTTTAATTTACAGTTCTTTTGTTTATAAATCTCCAACCCAGACTACAGTTTTTGTAACGGTTGCGAAGACTTTTGAATTAGCCGGGAGCAACGGGTGGAGATTAGATAAGTTTCAACCGTCGAGGCGATAGGCTGCCAAGTAAAGTGCTTTCATTAATTTTTTTTTCATTCTTATTTTTCCAGTGACAAGAGAGTAATTGGTGTTGTTACCATGAAGCTTACAATTATTTGAAGCTGTTTCAATTTTATTTCATAACAAGCGCCGTCAGTTCAATGGTAATTAATTACTTACTTTTGTGCGCAAGATCAAGATGTAAAAAGTCGCCGCCATTTTATAGCCTGCCGAACGTCTTACAGTAACTGGTTTGCTACTCTCTCGAAATTTAGAAAACAATATACATATATATATTTAGTCGTATTTTCCTTAATATCCTTCACTCTCCATACTTTTAGTGAAGTAATTTGTGTTAATAAAACTTTTATTCATTTTTTTCCTTTTTTTTTTTTTTTTTACTTAACTAAACCAACCCAGTGGTCCAGTTTTTTATTTGATATCTGATCTACCGTTCACGACCTGAGTTAGCAGAGGAAAGGAAAGAAAAGAAATAATTATTAACTTAAATTAAATTATGTAAGTTATTGGAAAACAGAGTGTATGTGAGGATAGTTTATTTGTAAGAGTAATCTAATTAACGGTATATTTGTATCTTTCCAAATATTCAATTTTTTTTGGGCCATTTCACTCAATTTAAAAATAACAAACTTTTAACTAACGTATTTTTCTTTTATTCCACCTGCAGTACCCAGAACAACGTTTGGCACATTAAGTAAATTAAACTATTTGTTAGGATGTGGAGATAAAAAGTGGTTGATTACGTAAGTTACATATTTTCTATTTTTGGTACTTTGAGAGGAAATATTTTCAGTTTTCAGCACCTTACAGTTCTCACTCCAAGTCATTTTCTAATGCTGCTTTATTGAAGAAGTATATTATTAAAGGATATTTATTATATCAACAATTTTTTTTAATGGTATTGGACTGTTTCAACTTTGCATCACTTATCCACACATACACTCCCTACAATACATATTTATGTATACTACATCACAGGAAGATTACAATGCCTTGGACCAGAAAATGTTTACTCTAAATCGATGTTTCGTTAAATTCGACTTTACCCCCCCCCCCTCCAAAAAAAGTTAAATCCTCGGGCATGATTCGTCGGAATTTAATGTAATTAAAAAAAAGTACAGTACGTATATTGCTCAAAACAATATCAAAACGCATTTACCGCGATAGGTAAGCCACAGCCGTGAAAAAAAAATCAGCGAAAAATTTACAGTGGAATGCTCTGTGAGAGTGCGCATGGTGAGTTAGGCCGTCCTTGCGCGCGCCATCAACACATGAGAAGTGAGGACTAACACTGCCGAGCTGTCAATATTTCCGTCTCTCTCCCGCCCGCTCCACCAACAAAATTAAATTAAGGAAAATCTCATGAAAAATAATAAACCATTTTTTTTTTAATGAAAACTCGATTAAAAATTTGCGAGACAATTGTAACATAATATGCGCTGCGGCTGCCATCGTAGCTGGTATGCAGCCGCGTTCATAAAACAAGCTCGTGTTGGTCTGCACGCTAAAAATGCTTTGCACTCCAGCGTTTTTTTAGCATCAGAGAAACAAATTATTTACGTTTATGGTAATAAATTCGCTGTAAAAAATCTGCAAAAATAATATTACGTATTGTTTTATAAACTCGCTTGTTTTATCACGTGACGCGAGTTTAAATCACGCTGCACATCACTGCATTCTATCGGTAATAGAATTAAACCATAGAGCACGCGGCACTTCAGCGCATTCTAACGGAGACGTGAAGCACTGTCTGTGAATTAGTTCTTGTGCTGTCCACTGCTGCGCTGTGGAGACTGGGTACCTAGATGCTCGTTCATTCACGAGCCGCCAGGATGAGGATCAAGCAGCGCGCTTGTTATGCAACACAGCGTATCTCGCTCGGCCGCGCCCGCACGTGCGTATCTCAAAATTACTTCCGCAGCCAAAATTTCCAACGAATTTTTTTTTTTGCTTCTCGACAGATGGTTTAAGTTTTTCTACGGAGAAATAAGTATATACGCTATCGGTGCTAGTATTTTTAAAGGACTTAACTTACGAGTAATATTCGATTTTATCAGTCAGTTACTTATTTAATACATTTTTTTTTTGTTATTTTTTGAAGGTTCCTAAAAATCCTTTTGTTAAATTGCTGTTTTTGTTATTCCAGAGTTCGTTAAATCGGGGCTCTACTAGTAAAAAAATGTGCGGCTTATACACACAGCAAAAAAAGTATTTCAATTTATTAGTTCTTAATGTTGGAATCCCCTGTTAATACAACTCTCATTATTACAAAATGTAAAAATTCAAAACACATATGTAATGGATGACTTGAAGTACACGCCCTATGACGTCATCGCAGGGGAAAAGTACTGTGGGAAACAAAGTTTGTTTACAAACATGCTGATTTGTTAGTTGGTAATTGCAGAAAGCAAAAATGTTGCACATTCATAGATTTGCACGCAAGGGTAAAAAATAGTAGTTTCTACTTCATGGTTAAGATATGCAAATACATAAGATTAATGTTTACCTGAAGAAACGGCAAATTCCAAACAAATAATCAATTTTCTTGACGTACATCTCATCCAGGACATTTGACGCCAAACAGCTAAATGAAGGTTATGTTCGGCTGCGGTATCCATGGAGATAGGAATTGTTTCCCCACACCTGACTGAAGCTCCGCCTCTTTTCAAGTCGTCCATTGTAATTGCATATACCTGAGAAATATTTCCCAAGATATCGAAAGGTGATACGCACAATGAAGACAAATGCAAGATTCACTAAAATATAAAATGGGGCAACATGTATTTTAGTTTTTAACATGAAAAAATACATCAGTTTCATTGTCCTCTCACATTTTGAATACAATAGTATGACATATGTTAGTGGGTACATGAAATACATAGAGTATGTTGGATGAATTACGTGATATTTTTACAAGTGCATTCAAGATTGTCTTTGTACTTCTCACCACGACGCAATCGTACCACTCCAGACATTCACAAATACTCGACACTAGTTCCAACACAGATCTCAAGCTTAGCCACACTACCAACCAGATAAGATAATTCATTATTAAAAACACCCGACTGACGCTAACAGAAAATGATCATAACATATTTAAGAGAAAATCTGACTGTTCAGTGCATGTAGTAGGTTCTGTGATTAAACTACCGACATACTATCAAGGTGTTTGTTGTTAACCCCAAAATACATACATTATGTATAGTTACTTACACTGTCCCATTATAAAACTTAATTTTTGTATTAAAAATACTGTTTATGTGAAACACCATAATGTTTTACCAGAATAATATTTTGCTGCGGGATTTTCCCCACTTAAATTATCAAAACTACATACAAAATTATGAAAAGAATGAGTACGTTTTCAGTTCTGTCTTCTTTATCAATCATTAATGAAATGTACAAACTGGTGCTTAGTTACTGTACAACCCCTGAGAATCTATCCATGTTCTCCACACTTAAACATGATAATTGCTGCCAACAAAGACAGCTCAATGTTACGGCAGGACATACTGCATGCGGAATCCATGGTGGTGTGCGTGTCAAGGACGTAATGGACTGTCTGTGTACGGCTGCACACGTGAGGGATCAGCACGTGCTAGCGGGGGTGCGGGTCCTCCACCACAACGGAGTGACACATGATGTCGTAGGCGATGCGGTTATGCTGGAGGTTGTTGAAGAGGAAAGTGCTGAACCAGATGGGGAACAACACCGGCAGCACCAGGTTCTTGACGAGAGAGCGAGCGATAGACCAGCCGAGCCCCAAATCTGTACCGGGAACCACGACGCACGTCGTCCCTTCCGCCTGGACCACGCGGTGACACTGCACTACACGCAGGCCGAGCACCGCCTTGCCGGGAGTGGCTCCGCCCACCCGGCCAGCCACGCCTCTCCACAGCCACAGAGCCTGCACAAACATGCTTCACGAGTACTCTGTCCACACTGACAAGAAAAAGAAGATAAACAATGAGGCGGAAGAACTCTTGTATCTACCCGGGGCGAATACCAGTCCAAAATACATATAACGCTTGTTCTTTTTAGCTGAATCATGAAATGTAAACTTTCTAAAACCAATTTTTATTTTATCATACAACTACTCGACCTCTTACTCAAATTTTAAAAATATACAACAAATACAAGATAACCTGAGGAGGAAAGTGCGCTTCACGTGCATGAAACAATGTCTGTACAGCAGAACACAAAAAGTTCCTGTGATCGAGCAAACATAGGCCTAAATTAATGACAGCCTAGAGATTCTGCAATAACCCAATAAGCTCAGTTTTCTAACAATGTTTGTGTGATACACAAAATCACAAAAAAACTACATTTATTTGTAAAATGATGTTTAAATATTTGTTTGTTGTGAATCGTGTGCACTTGTGCAACACGTCTAGCAAGCATGGAGAATTTGCCACTGCTATCTGCTGCGTGGGATGTTAGCAAACTGTTGTACTGTACTTGCTAAAATTACAGACATTAATCCTTTGGAACTGTAATACAGAAGTTGTAGACACCTGTACATTATTTCAACAGTGCTTCATCACAGTTTGTGATATTCTCATTCTACATGGTAATTGCAATGTTGTAGAAGAAAATGTTACCTATTGAACAAACTTACAATTGGTTCAGTGTGAGCCAAAGACTCAAAAGACGAGAATAAATTGAAGAAATCTGAAATGAAATAAAACAAACAGAATCCCTTTCTTTAAATAATTATTAAGGTTGTTTCCCACAACAATAGCTGCATAATATTTCTAGACTATTACCTATGCATCATAACAGGGTGAAAAAAATACACTAAAAGTAAAATAGACACTGTCTTATACCTAAACTGGTAGTGTTTACTTGGAAAAGTATTCTCATATAGGAGTAGTTTAACCCTTTTAGTACCAAGAGCCAAAATATCTGCATTCATTGCCTGTGTGAAAAATGCCAGGAGCCAATACACTGGCCCTGTATTTTTAAAAATATAATTTATAGGTTTCCTTGAAAATAAATTTTTCTCAAAAAAATATATGTTTATGATTGTAATTGATTAAAGGAACCTTTAATTGCCAGTAGAATTCTTCCAAATTCATTACTTTTATTGTTATCGAGTTATTTCAATTTTTAATAAATAATTTCAAATTTCTGAAAGATATGATGGCATTTTTCACATACGTACCTCGAAAAAAAAAATTGCACTAAAAGGGTTAATTGTGTTAATTAACTTTGGCTGGAGGACAAAGTTTTGTACTGTGACCTTGCACGTTAAGGCCATACTAGGTATTTTTTTCACACTGGTACAAAAAACTCAGAACTTTTTAAACGAAATGCTTTGAAGAAATTCTAGAGCAGCAGCAGTCCTTTGATGCACAATTTTATGTACGCATTTTGCAAAATAATTCATTGTTCGTTCACATAATATTATTTTGCATGATTTTGGGTTATTTTCGTAACAACCCACTTAGGTGGAAAATTATGAGGTTTGTTGCTACCAAAAAAATTGGGTTTAAATTATGATACTGTATATCTGTATATGTAGTGCTTCTTCAATATGAAAATTATGTTCCTTTAAAAATAATATTTTCTAATCACTGTAACATATCGGGTGTGGACTCAAGATAGATCATATAAAAGTACAGTAATGTGCACAATGCATTTCTTAGTATGTACAATATCTCGAACCTTCAGTACTGTGAGGTACTTGACAACCCCACCCCACCTCTATCTAGAGTTGTTTTTTCTTTTCTCTTTTCTTATCCTTTTATTGCATAGTTTTACCTGGTATACTCTGATTGTGGGTTTTGGTAACTAATTAAGGATAATTAATGTAAATTTGAGTGTTGTTTCAACACGTTAAGCCGTGCGGCAGTTTTGGCACAGGATCCCATGATGCTGAGCTAGGCGTGAAGTGTGGTCTAAACAGAGGCCTCGTTATATCTTATTGGTCGTTCAGTTAAGTTTTGAGAGCCCGGCCTACTTTGAGTTTAGGGTGACTGTGTCATGTGTGCCATGGAAATTGAAGGGTTGAGTGAAACAAATATTTCCTTTAGGCTATATTGCTAATCTAGTAAAGTACCATAAATATAATGGACAACCACGAACGGTTGACAAAATCAGAACAAAGACAGCTACTTGATGTTAATCTGTAATTTGTAAGTCCTAATATTAAGAACCACCAGCATCAGTAATAATGGGTGTGTTCAGACCACCGACTTGCCATTTAATATTATTCACTTGCGAGCAGATTGTATAGTTTGTAATGAGTATGTTTTGTAGAATTTTAATTATGTAAATTGAATTAAATATTGTTCCTAAGCATATGATTACACCTTTAGGGGTTTGGTAAGCATTTTTTTGACTACGTGTCACGTGATATGGCCATTTTGCGTGACGTAATTCCGCTCCCGGGAGAATGTGGTCCCTGGGAATGCGAGCGGTAGCTTCTTAGCATTTGAGATGGCCTAGATGATGGACGTGTTTGGTGGTCGCGGGGCACGTTTTGTATCGCCTAGCATCAGGCGCAAGTGTTAAGTTTTGGGTGCCTAAAACTGAGATGAGCGAAGTTGCTCTGCCGCTGAGCAGGGAGATGTGATGCAGGGGCGAAAGCGCGGTAAGAGGTCGAGCCGATGTACCACCACAGTATGAACTGCGCAAACTGTCTTACGTTCATTGTTAATGCCTGTGTACTGCCAACATTTTAACTTAATTAAATAACATACAAGTAGTTTATCATACGGCAAACAAACATGTACAAGGCGTCCGTACTACAGTAGGTCCAAAGACACTCAATCTGCAGCTTGGACAAAATGTTTGCTAATTGCTGGGGAGGGAGGGGGGTTATGAGAGCATGGTACACAGGCATACACGGTGCAATGAAAATTAACAGATAAAAGCATACACGTACTGATATCCCTTAATATGCTGATGAACCGTGGACTGATTGCTCTTTGGAAAGTAAGTACAGTTGATGCTGAATGGATTGTTGACAGCAATGTCAGTAGAGACATAAATCAGGGTGTGCGAATATTCAAAAATTTGTATGGTTGATAATATAATTTACAAGATTATTCCAGTTCGAAACGTGAATATCAACTTCTGAAATTGTGAATATTCCCGGTGCTCGAACTCCTTTTCTTAATTCCGCATTGTCTGGTGTTTGACGCGACTACTTATAAGCAGTTTTGGCACTATGTAATTACAACTTGCAAAATACTAGACCAAAAATGTATATAAGAATAGTTACTTGTACGTTGGAAAATACAGTATGTGAAAATAAAATATAAGCATAGTTTTAATAATAGTGTCCTCTTGACTGCGAAGGAAATAACTACTGAACAAGAACAAGTCAGGAGATATGAGAGTATACCTCGTAGAAACATACGACGGTGCGGTGCAGGACCTCCAGTATGAAGATCTCGGACGTCATCTCCATGAGGACGCGATAGTCTAGCTTCATGTTCTGCTGCAGTAACCTCAGCTCATATTTCTCCAGGTCTCTGTAACCACACCATTACATGTGCTATACACCTTCACCCTCCACGAAACTAGGCCTCTGCAAACAAGAAAAACAAGATAACAAAAAATCAGTACAGGCAGACGTCTACTTTCATACTACAGTAATGTGTTCTTCGAAAAATGTATGAAAGTTAAATTATATGTCATCAGCTACAGGTGTTTCCAGCCGTCTGTGGCTTATGTATGCACGTCTGACACGTATTAAAATTGAAAGTTCCCTGTACTTTCATGTTTCTTTCAGTTTGAAAACTGGAGATAGTTGCCAAAAGACATTAATAAAATAAAAATGTATAGGTTCAACTAACATTTAAGTATGCATATTTACGTAAACTAGTCTGTTCAATCAACTTATGTATTTAACACGTGCATAATTCAAATATATTGCACATAACTTTACAACGTTATATTTTAGCAACATGTTCAAATAACTTTGAGCTGGTCTCAGCCCGAGTTAATGTATGTCTGCCCATATTGTGTGGCTCCCGCCCCCCTCGACTTCCGGTATCTGAGTGTAGCCGAACGATTATCTGTGACTTGGCCTCATGTGACGTCGTTCTCTGATGTAGCCCGCCCCTCCTCTCTAGACCTTCGGCCGTCTTTGGCGGACGTCGTGCCTCCCCTCCCTGCCTCCCTTCTCTCTCCCTCCTTCCCGGTGTGAGCCGGTTCCTCGCGGCCGGAGAGGAGTTCAGTTAGTAGTGAGCTCTCGTGTGGGTTACCTGTGCTTGCTCGCGCCCGCGGCTGCACATCCTCGTTGACTGGTAAGTGTTGTTTTCAGTTCGCGTTTGCTTCATTTACTTTTCTTTCGTTACCAGTCTTTCCCTACACTGTCCTCGGGGATGTGTCGTCGCGGTCGGGAGGCAAGTATGGGGCGAGCGTTAGGCTCGTGCCCAGTTGCTTAATTTGTGCCTGTTAATTGCGACATTGACCGTTTCAGTTAAGTGTATTGGTGTTTTTGATGCCTGTGAGGCTTTTTCTTGTCATATTTGTATCACTGGTATAACAGCGATTGCCTTCGGATTTTGTACTGATTAAGCCTGGTGTTGCCTATGTTAACTTATGTACCCGGATTATTTCAGTCAATATATTTTGTGCATTTTATTGGGACTGTCAGTTTAATTGCCGTAGCGAGTTGAACCCTTCCCCAGTGTTCATGTTGTGTGCGTTTGACTGCTGAATATGTGTTCACCAAATCGAGCGGAGGTTAGGGTGAGTGCTCAGGTGTGGGATTGTTCCCCCAGGTATTAACGGCCGTGTGTTTACACGTGTCTGTATAGAGATTACAGCACAACTTTTTGAAACTAAAGATAAAATTTTCATGAAAGTGGACTTAATTTGTTATTCATTCAGTTGTAAAATTATTCAATTTACTTTTACCACAAAACTCCTAAAAATTTTTTTCATTTTTGTGGGAGAAAAAAACCCACTAACCCCACCATCCCAAAAACACCCCTGCAACAATCAATGACACAGATCCAGTACAGTACAGTATTTCTTATTTGTTGGATAACTTTGACGAATCAGGTGATTTTTTTTAATAAACCATTAATATTTACGTGTCATACTTTCTCACTTGAGCAACTCACCGATTCACACACTGCTACCGAGCGAGGCGGCACAAAGGCAACACGTCCGACTCACATTCAGGAGGACCTCAAGTTTTATGCCAGTCTCTAGCTATCCTGATTTTGGTTTTCCATTGTTTCCCGAAATTGCCCCGGGTGATTTCTGGGATGGTTACTTAATAAAGGTCATAGCTGACTCGTCTTGCAACTCCTGTTATATGAAGGTGTGTGTCACAGTTTCTACTGACCTCGCTGTCGATGAGATGTAAAGCCCACTTACCTTACCACACATTGCTGTGGTGGAGAATATTGCTGAAGGTGTACATGTGAGCATACCACAGGAATACACTCTTGTTTGCAACAAACACAGTCTCAAACTGAGTATAGTGTTCTGCTGATCTGACCTGTGGTGGAGAAGAGCTGTGTGGGGAAACCGTGAGAACTAAACATCATAGATCTTATAACAGCCTTACAAGTTAATACAATGTTTTAGAGTGTATATCCCATGACATTTATAACTGTAGTTCAGCTACAACCTGAACCAGGGTTGCTCTGGCCCACTGCTGGGTTAGTTTGTCCCAATCAAAAATATTACTTTTGGGGTCTATCTGTGAATAAATAAATAATTGGCATTGTGAGTTATCTGGTTACTGTTTAAAATTATTTCGACTAAACGATACTGTGCTGGAGGGCACTAATTTTGAACTTTCAGTGGACTCTGGGTTGAGCCACGGTGGTGTACGCTTGTATTGTGTGAGACCTGTGAATATGGGTGTTACGCTGAATGGAACTCTTGACCGCATGGCCGAAGCCTAGTGTGCCAGTTCCTTGAGACTTTCGGCCCTGCTCGGGTCTAGTCGGAGTCGTTCAGGTCTCCCTCCCTTCCATCCTGCTTCCTCCTCTCCCTTCTCCACTGTGGCAGGCAAGTGGCAGCTCTCCGTTTACCTGGCTCGTAACTTCGCTTTTGGCCGCCTACCACAGTGTACATACTCTTCTCTCGCGGCACACCGCCGACTTCAGTACTGCTATATGGTGAGTTGTAATGGTACCGTCCACCATTAATCTTAGAATAAAAGGCCGTCAACACCTTAGTCCCGGTGTTAGGCCTACCTCGCCGGAGACATGAGACTCGGGGGTTCAAAGTTCGTGGGTTAGAAAGTGGAGTTGGAAGGTGGGGGAAATATTTTCACAAAGAACACAGTGCATTGTATCTGTGAATTTTATTTAAACCATTTTTGTCATGTGTTACAAACAATAGGCAGTGCAACAAGTTTACCACGTGGCTGAGATAATACCAAAATGTTTTTAACACTGGCGGGTTTCTGAGGTGACTTGAAGGTGCGTGAGCAATATCTGAGTACGCCTACCACAACAGAGTCTACTCATCTTACATTATACCACAAAGAGGCCTCGATACCTACTTGTTATTACTGTTGGTCATCACAACAAATCCTGTTCTGGTGGTTGCAAGTCCAGACTGCTAAATTCAACCACAATAAAGTACCGAAAATGTGACTGGTAAAATCCACGTGGTGTGAAAGTATTTCACTTTTGCTATGTAATGTGACATTGTGTTAGGTTGGCAGATGTGTGGACAAGCGGTGGCTTATGTGTGTAATGGAGTCGTGTTTAGGATGTGGAGGTTCGGTGTATGTAAACTGTGAATGGAAGATTAAATGTACCGGCATCTGAGATGGTGTATATTATTATAAACCTTATTCCTAACTTGCATCTGGCGACGAGGATGGGATGCGCTAGGAGAGTTTTTCACCGAGTGTTGGCAGGACAATAGATCGGTTGAGGTGTGATTAGCAGCGTCAGCATCATGGCGACAAAGGGTCCCGCAATACCGAGTTATATACACGGCTCGGAATTGTTCGAGAACTATGTGGAATAGTTAAAGTTATATTTAAAGTTTGCAGGTACCAAGGAAAGCGATAAGGTAGCAATACTAGGGATAACCCTACCACCAGAAAAATATGCGACGTTAAAAACACACATCAGCCTCAAGGTTTTAGACGAAGTGTCGTTTGACGAGTGTATTGAGAGTCTTCTCAAAGTATTTGCTCCCAAAAATATAGTTATTGCTGAGCGATTCAAATTTTGGCAGCGCCAACAACAAACGAATGAAACTGTCGGGGAGTATATATCGGCCATAAAACAAGTTTCGACCACATGCAAGTTCGGGGACTTCCTAGACGAAGCGTTGAGAGACAGATTAGTTTCTGGCATTTTGTCAGAACAAATGGTCAGGAGGCTGTTAGCAGAATCTTCGGAACTTAAATTCGCGGAGGCTGAAAAAATAGTTGCAGATATGGACATGGTAGCTAAGTCGGCAGCGCTTATGAGCAGTGCAGAGTCCCGGGAAGTGAACGCAGTGGTAGATCCAGTTCCCGACCAGTCGACATTAGTAGATGTTCAGTATATCAACATCGGCAGAGGGCGCCCACACCAGTTTCAGCGTGGGAGTTTTACTCGCTGTCAGGCTTCAAGGGAAGCAGCGTCCCGGAACTACTCAGGACCATCACAACCTAAGCCGAGTTTCGCAAAAACGGGCTGCAGTTGTGGAGTCCAGCACACACCAGGTAGCTGCCCAGCCAGAAAATGGACTTGCTTCAGCTGTGGTCGTACTGGCCACAAAGCCAGAGTGTGCCCAAATAAGGTAAAAGAGCCCTCAATTTATAGAATTGTGTGTACGCTAGCCACTGGATTTTCAACGGAGCCGGCGAAAACACAGCTGTGTGTAAACGGTGTGGATATGTCTTTTGTTGTGGATACGGGAAGTGCAGTCACCCTGTGTAGCCAGAGTTACTATCAGAGGTTACTGGGAGAAGTTTCATCGCAAACTTTTCAGGGTGTATTAAAAACAGCAAATGGCAGTGTGTTATCTGTATGTGGGGCTGTGTCAGTAACTGTAAGGAATGAAGTGTCAGGAGAGTATCATAACCTCACTTTATTAGTAGCAAAGGAGTTGTCTGCCATGGCCCTTTTGGGGAGGGATTGGTTAGATGTGTTGTGGCCAGGATGGCAGGATAAAATATTGAATAGTTCATCAATGGGGAATGTGTGTTATGAAAGACAGGTAAATGTAGGAAACAAATTCGATGTGCTTTTTAGGTTAAGGAGCAAGTACAATAATGCCTTTTCTGTCACAAATAATGATAAGCCTATTTCTAAGTTCCAAGTTAATATCAATTTGAAAGAAAGTGTTACTCCAGTGTTCCATCGTGTGTATGATGTTCCTATGAATTGAGTCAAGTGGCTAAGGATGAGCTCGCAAAACTAGAGCAGGCCGGTATCATCTCACGTGTCAAGTCTAGTAGTTGGGCAAGCCCCACTGTGATTGTTCCCAAGAAGTCAGGCCAGATCCTTTTATGCATAGATCTAAAAGTCACAGTGAACCCTCATTTGAAGGTTGATCAGTATCCCCTACCAAAGTCAGAGGACCTTTTCAATAAATTTGTAGGTTGCCAGGTGTTCTGCCATTTGGATCTGGCCCAGGCCTACTTGCAGTTAGAAGTAGACAACCCTAGTAGGGAGCTGTTAACCATCAACACAGCAAATGGGCTGTACAGGTTTAATTGGTTGGTTTTTGGCCTGGCTTCCGTTCCTGCTATTTTCCAATCTATAATTGACAATATATTATCTGGAGTTGAAAAGGTAGCAGTGTACCTAGATGATATATTGATTGGGGGAAAGAATCATTTGGATTGTGCTAGAACATTAGATGTGGTGCTTGAAAAATTGGATGCCTACAATGTTAAAACTAACGTGGAGAAATCAGAGTTTTTTGTACCAGTGTTAGAGTTTCTGGGTTTTCAGTTTTCAGGGGCTGGGAAGTCCCCTACAAAATCCAAAATCGACAAAATCTTGTTAACACCAGCACCAAAAGATGTTACACAGCTGAAAGCTTTCCTATCGTTACTGAACTACAATAGACAATTCATTGCAATGTGCCCAGACCTCCTTGAACCACTTTACAACCTTTTACGCAAAGATGTCCCCTGGGTATGGTCGTCCGAATGTGAACTTGCCTTCAACCGAAGTAAAACCTGTTTGTCGGAGAAGGCTTTGTTTGTGGTATTTTACCGCACTAAGGAGTTTGTGCTACATGTCGATAGTTCGGTGTATGGGGTAGGAGCAGTACTGAGTCAAGTGGTAGATGGAGTGGAGTATCCAATAGCTTTTGAGTCGGCTATACTTACTTCCGCACAAAAAAATTATAGCCAGTTGGATAAGGAGGCACTGGCAGTAATGTTTGGGATAAAAAAATTTCACAAATACCTGTATGGCCAAACTTTCACTATTTATAGTGATCATCAGCCACTCAACTCCTTGTTCTCAGAAGCAAAGAAGTTACCACACATGGCATCATCGCGAATACTAAGATGGGCTGTCACTTTAGCGGCCTATAATTACCGTATTGTCTACAAAAAAAGGTCAACACATCCCACATGCAAAAAAGGTCAACACATCCCACATGCAGACGCATTGTCATGGCTGCCAAATTTAGGTGTTACAGATATGCTAGATTGTAATTTTCTGTACCTATTGACACCCTTGATTTCACCAGACGAAGTGGCACAGGAAACTACCAAGGACCCAACACTTAGTAGGGTTATCACAATGTGTACAAAGGGTTGGCAAACTAGTGGAAAGGACAAATTATCATTTTACTTTGGCATTAGAGACAAGTTATCCACAAAGAATGGAGTTCTGTTACATGGCAATAGAGTAGTAATTCCTCAAGCACTACAACCCAAAGCTCTGTCATTATTACATCATGGTCATGCTGGCATAGTGCGCACACGAATGTTAGCCTGCTCCTATGTCTGGTGGAAGGGCATGGATGAGGACATTGGCAGAACAATTGAATGCTGCCCGGTGTGCCAGCAAACACAAAATGCAAGATCAAAAGGGACTAGACATAACTGGCCTTCTCCCCAGTCACCCTGAGAAAGAATTCATTTAGACCTTTTTCAGTTCAACTCAATGCAGTACTTAATATTGTGTGACACATTTTCAAAATGGGTTGAATGTTTTCCGTTACCAGTGGATACCACATTCCAGTCAGTGCTAAAAAAAATGTTTGTTAGAAGTGTTCTCAAGGTTTGCTTACCCGCAGGTCATAGTGTATAACAACGGACCTCCGTTTTGTGCTAAAGGCCTGGCCCAGTTTTGTAGGCTTCTGTCCATAAAACTCCTACTCTCCCCTCCCTACAACCAGTCGTCGAACGGGCTTGCGGAGCGTTCCGTACAGACGTTCAAGAAGCTGCTAAATAGAAGCATTTTGGCACATCCAGGAAACACTCTGTCTGTTAATCAAAGATTAAATGATTGTTTATTTGCCTACCGTTCCACACCTTCATCAGTAACAGGTCTTTCCTCCATGGCGTGTCTTTTCTCATACACACCACGCCACCCCTTGTCAATGCTGTAGCCAACAAGAACATCAAGATTAGCACATCAATGGGAGGTGGTACCACCAGATTTTGAGACAAACCAAAAAGTTTGGGTGAACTTACAGACAAGCAAAGACATTGTTAGATGGCTGCCAGGGCGTGTTATGCAGCGAGTAAGGAAAGTTATATACATAATTAAGCTAGGAGAAAATAAGTTTAGAAAGGTACACCGGTGCCAGTTGCGTGAGAATACCTATGATGAGGCAGATTGTGAGTTAAGTTTTCCCATACCGCGTCCTAGGGTACAGGGAGAGGGGACAGGTCAGACCAGGGATCTGGACACGGAAAGAGAAAAGGAGGAAGGTTTTCGAGGTTTCCCACAGGAGCCAGGGGAAACTCCAAGAGTTTCTAGCAGGGAGCGTAGGATACATACTCCTGTACGTTACTCGCCATAATTTCAATAGTTGTGAGTTTGCTGCGTTAGGTAAAGGTGTCAGATGTTTTATTGCTTAAGAATGTTATTGTTATTACTCTCTGTATAGTGAGAGGTTATTGATGTATGTTTTGTGGCAAGGTTAAGCAACATGTAGAGGATTGATGTATAAAGGTCAGTATAACCCATGTTATGGTACGAGAGGGGCAAAAGTTGTGTTGTACAATGTAGTGTAAATGTCCATCTTCATGTGTGTTGTTTGTTAACATGTTCAATGAGAGGGAGAGAAAGGTAGTGCTATGTAATGTGACATTGTGTTAGGTTGGCAGACGTGTGGACAAGCGGTGGCTTGTGTGTGTAATGGAGTCGTGTTTAGGATGTGGAGGTTCGGTGTACGTAAACTGTGAATGGAAGATTAAATGTACCAGCGTCTGAGATGGTGTATATTATTATAAACCTTATTCCTAACTTGTCAACTTTAAGACGAATTAACTATGTAGACGGCTCAGCTTGCTGGCATGCGCGATGGCGCCCGCGCCTTTCTCTCGCGGACGTGCCACGCACGTCCTACACCTTCGGCCAACGATCAAGAAAAGACACCCCCAAAAATAAAACGGTCGACACTAGCATGCTCCTACGGCCAGTGTGACCAACAGTATCACCGACTTCCGGGCCTCTCTTAGTTATAAATAGTATTATAACTAAGCACACTGCATCAAATTAAAAACTACACATTTATATAGCATAACAATTAACTCCCACAGTTTTAAACACTACGAAATCAATTATTTGGGCAGTAAATAAACGCCAAAATGTGCCACGCACAAATAAAAGTGTTATGGTGCCCGGACATGACGTACAGAAGAGTGGGGAAGCAACAAAGCCCAACCATCGCTACGTCACACATTCCTGAGGGAAAACCAGATTGTTCCCTTCAACAAATACTGGCCTGGCGCCATGATGTTTCTTTCAAGCATCCTGTCCTTGCATATAACCAAAATTCATGAATACATGGCCTGATCAAAAATTATGTCAAAAAGTTACTAAGAAAAAAATGCAGCAAATTAAAAGTTGATTAAAATGAGTACCAACAACATACAGTTACGACAAAAAATATTAGTAATCAAAACAGATATCAAGCATAAAATTATTACATTTCAGTGAAGCTACACGCTTCCAGACTGATGCTACACGAGTCCAAAATCCACAGTCCTATTTGCATTACTCTTGAACAACATCCTACTGATATGCCTCTGCATCAAGATAGTTTGCTACACTTATTTTAAAGACAAATCCTTAACCAGCATATTCCAATACCATAATATAGTTTGTGGGAGCTCTAGTGACTTATTGTCAATTAAACTGCAAATGGTCAAACCAATTGACTTTACAATAAATAATGAATCACTCTTAAATTAAGCCCGCCAGTGAACTAAACTAAAGCCACACACAAGTCAAACAATAAATGACACATATAGTGTAAGTGAATTAATAAACATGTGAACAGTCCTTCTCTTTATATGCATTTTAAAGTTGCTCTTACTTCTTGGTTTACTGCATGTTATTACCACAAACCAGTCACACACTCGATGAAATGTTCGCTACATACATCTCACCTGGTAGTGGCCTGAAGTTACTGGGCAACCTAAATTTGAAGGACCTTTCACATATCAAGGCCAGCGACACATTGGTTCCTTCATTTAATTAAAAAAATATCACAGACGTGAGCATGCTGTTGCAGAGTAGCCCATATGATTTTGAGGTAGGTTCGTGGACAATCACATAGGCAGGCAATGCAAAACCCTCACTGTTAAATTAATTCTCGTTACTTCACTCAACTTTACTTAGGTTAAAATTGAAGGTCATGTACGTCACAGAGTTCATTATTTTCTCCTATTGCTTGAGGTTTTCTACTAGTCCGTTAGCCCGGTATTTTGTCGCAAGTTTTCTAGTTTTGTTTCCCTTTTTGAGGGCGCGATGGCATGCTGAGAGAGGGAGCATGTTCGTGTCAGTTATTTGACAAAATTATTGCCTGAGTCGAGACTCACTGTTATGTACCCATTTTGCTATGTTATTGGTTGACGTATTGCGACCTTTGTAAGATTTGTGTTACTAATAAATTGTGGCTTGGTACAACTGACGTCCTGTGTGCTTCTGTTCAATATTGTGGCCAACCTGGTGGTCAACTCGTTAATCCTTTCCCCACTTGTGCCGATGTTTAGCACAATATAAAATCAAAATTTTGAGTGGGACAACGTTACCCACCAGGGCCAAAGTAGCAGTTGTTTACGTCAAGTATGGATGGGGTGAGAAGCGAACAAAGCTGTGTTTGAATACAAAGGGAAAAAAATCTCGAATACCAGCAAAATTTTCAGTTTTCCCCACATGTAAAAATGGGAAGGCCTCAGTAGAAAGAGAAAGTTGGTTGAGTGAGAAGGGAGAGCGGTGTACCAGTAATGACTGCCACAGATATGCAGCTGATAAGTAACAACCAGTCATTAATCATCATCATCTAGTCTGTGGCCGGATCAACCTGGTCTATCTCTGTCCTCTCACCACTCTTCCTCTACCACTGTCTCTCAGTCAGCTCCTCTTATCACTACCTCCTTCACCTGCTCCTACCATCTCTTCCTGTCTTCCCTTACATCTTCTTCCACTGTTCTTCAATTTCACCATTTCCCTCGACAACCACACATTGTACATTCTGTTTACACGGCGGACACAAATCCTTCACGGCGATCAGTAACTGATGCATATGCCCCCTCTCGTAGCGTTGTCTTTGTCAATATCTTTCCACACATGTATTCATTACATGTTCACTACTGTGACTCAATTAGAGAAATTCAACAAATAGCTATTCTATTATTCACAAGTGCTCCAAATGCAAAAATGTTCATGAAACACACACTACATACATCACTAGCACGCAGCAAAGTACTCTTTCTTGCAACAACCATTTATACTACACACGATCAAATTTTTTCTCTCAATACACACACACCTATCGCAGCAGAAACACTTGTTAGCCGCATGACATTTTCCTTAATACTGAATCTGTAGGCCTAAAGAACAGTTGCATAACTACTCTACTTTAAAAACACAATGCTAGGAGCACTAGTAGCACATAAACAGACATCATGGCGAGCACGCACAACAGGAGAGTTAAACCTAGAGTTTCTGCAAAAAACTGCAACTTTAAAAGCAAGTGTGGTGGTACTGTTTCTCTCGTATACACCCCAAGCTGCGATGTACAAAATACGGTGGCACTCACTCGTACCAAGCCATAATTCTTACCAAGCTTTAACTGACCACGGCATCACGTGCGGTAGAGAGGGAGCTCTTATCTCAGGGTATTACATGGGCTCGAAGGCGTGCAAGAGCAGCACGAAAATTATTAAAAAGTCAATCTTAGGCAAAAGAAACTTTTACTACCATGCAAATTCATACATACCACAACACAAAAGAAAAACACAAGAAAGGCTCCACCGGTGGGCTACTCACATTACAAAATAAACTAAACTGCCAAAAGAAAAAGAAAGTTCCTTCGGGGCCGCGTACATTACGCCCTACCGGAATGCCTCAGCAAAACTCGCGCTCTAAAGAAACTATCGCCGTAACATAATAAATAATGAAACACAGCAAATGCTACAAGGCCGAATTATAACTTTAGTTCGCCATCGCACGGGCCACCCGACCACGTGGGCGAAACCCCTCTCTTACGAGCGCGGTTACGGGACATCTTCATCACACGAGCGGTCGAGCAGAACTGGGGGGAGTCCAGGGCACACATGGCTGGCCAAGGATGCCATAGCCACCAACCCAGCACACCAATCCCTCTGGAACTCTTTTAATTATATAAGCTTCTACAGGCTGCACAGAACTCTCAAATTAAATTATATGATTCTTAGTAGTAAGTTATTAATACATAAATTCCAGTTGGCGAAAAGAAACCAGATTGACGTGAAATTATATAAAATACTAAGCGCGGCATTGGCGGAATTATACATTATCGGCCTTCGCCGGAAACTTTGCAACTGGCAATTCCAAGAATTCAAGGCCTATTGTTCAGCGTCACGTGCTGCCCAGGCGCCAGCCTGTTGCACTCCTTGGTCACCACCAACAACCAAACTTACACAAAAACTGAAAATGTTAAATACACCTTCTGGCCCGTAAATTACGTCAAAAAGTTATTTAGATAAAGTTCTTGAAATGCAAAACGGAACAAAATGAGACTAGTCTCAACTTCCTGTGACAAAATTAACTAACTAAAATTACTAACATCGTTAATTATGAAAATTAAACAACATTAGCCCTATCTAGCCCACCACAATAATTATGGTTTAATTAGTTACAAATGGTTTTATCTTAAATGCTAGCTTCTAGCTTCAGGATGGCATTCCATAGCCTCGCAGGACTAAAGTTCATCCACATATCTTGGTATCAAAAATTACTGTAGCTGAATAAATTAATAAAAGAAAGAAAATTTACTCTTTAATTATTGAAATGACTTCTCGGCGAACAGACGATGCATTCACTCAGTAAGCCGGACAGGCTCACCACACTTTGACCGGGCAACCATGAAATGTGGGGCTTTACTTCATATCGCACACAATTAAGTTATAAAATTGGGTCAAAATAAATGGTAGCTGCCTTAGTGAGTTGGGGCTCTTATTTGTGGGCTGGCATTGTGGTCGGTGTTTTATCTACACTGGGGTTGAGCAAATATCAACAAAAAAAATACCAAAAAACAACATTGCTGGTGAGGCCAGTTACTCTACATAAGTAAACTATAATTTTCTTTACATACGACTACTTTTCAACACTGTAGAAACATTTATGTTATAGGAGGTTCAGAATAAAGTGAGCACTCAGAAAAGCCCTGCAAAATTTCTATTTTCAGCCAATTCATATCTTTCTGCGCATAACAGCTAACGACGGAGAAATGTCCAACCTCTCTAGATACGTCACTTGATGTTTGCACGGGTAAGATAGACTGTACAGTCGATAGCAACCTATATAGTTTAATTAATAAAAGTTTATTTAACATATAGAACACAAATATGTTGACTTCAGTTGTTTTTATTTCAGTATTGTTGTATTTAAATAGGAAAATGTACGGAACTATGTACGGAACTATGTAAGGCAATTCGCTGCCAAACATACAAGTAGTAAGGTAACTACCGTTAGCGTTATATTGTATGCAGTAACAGCTAGTAATTTTTTTCAAAGGTCAAATATTTACTGCTCACTTTATTCCGAATGACCTATAGTAAAATTATTCTGTAATACCAATAGTTTGGCTAGTATACAATGAGTAGTTACTCTTAATATTTATCCTTCCTAGTCCACTTCATTCCTCAACTAGTCTGTTCTGGTGACAGTCATCATATTAATAGTAAAACTTCATGCCCATTACATATTTGTATTTCTGTTATGCCCATAACCACGGTCGTAGAATTACAGGTTTGGACACTAACCTATCTACCAATGCTATTAAGTTGATCCCGTTATGATTGAAAGCGCCACTAGCAATGAAGTGTTGTTTTAACATTGCAATATAGGGTCGTACTTGTAGTTCTCATAGCAGCTCCGACATGAGTTTGCTCCTTGTAGTCCCATTTATGCAACGTTAAAACAACCCCAGAGTACCAGTGGCGCCAATCAGTCATAACGGGGTCAATTTTCTACTCCAAGTGTCCAGACCTGCTCCTCTATGGCCGTGCCCACAACCTATGTTTCTGCTCCATATGTTACAATAGGCACCAAGCTGGGCGTGTTATCTCTATAGGGCTTTCGTTGACCGTCTGTTTAATTTCATGACCAACCGCAGGCGCTAGTGCTTTGTTATTCTTCCGCGCATGTGCAGTGGTCCGGATTTGAAAATTGTAATGGCGTCCGTTTGTAACGCACATACATATTAAAAATGGCGAAGTGTTGTGCACTGTTGACAAGATAAATCGACTTCAAAGCACAAGTTTCGTGTGGTTTACGATCATTATCGATTTGAGTTTTGGAAGAAACTCGTAACCTCGCCCAGATTTACTCAAATGATTAATAATGACATCTACAGAAAATTGAAGATTCGCAGTTTGCATTTCAGGTCAAACTGTTTAAGACCTGGCAGAAAGCAGCTCAACGCAGACTCCCGAGACTGAATATGCCAGGTAAGAATTTGTTACATAAATAGTTTCCATTTTGTTCGCATTTTATTAAATTCCTCTATTAAGGCCGTGCTAGATTCGCCGTAAGAAATAACCGTAAAAATTGAACAAACATATTTGAGAGATGCATGCTACAACACACCGTACCGCTACTTAGCCG
>PNEQ01023454.1:0-24324 GCA_003012365.1 Medauroidea extradentata
ACGGGTTTATTTGCGCTTGATAAATAACCGCTTTTTGTAAGAAACTTACCAAATCCAAACATCTGTCAAAGTTAAAGTAAAAATACACCAGCAGTTGACTGAGTAAGTGAGTTGTTATTGGTGAAATCACGATGGTTGGTGAACCCTGAAAGTAACTTAAACTGAGCTATCCGGAGCATGCCAAGCCACATAACCTCAACACCCACTACAGTGACTACAATAACAATAGACCACAGCAACACGCAGCAGACGCAAGACGCGTCACAATACATGAATGTGAACTGAAGTGTACAGTTCTAGAAACACTGCCTTTGTGCTGTGAAGTGCTTGTACATAACGGTGAAACAACTGCGTAAATACATGTGCACTTCAACACTTCTCAAAACAGATCGGTTAAAAAAAAATACTCAAAGATTCCAAACTGCATCACTTATTCCACTTTTATCCATACCAAGTCATAAGTTGTTGTTCCTGTGGCTTGCTCAGCAAGATTAGCATGTCTCCTGGATACATCAACATTAGTGGTTACCTTATTTTTCTGTATTATAGTCAAAGGTAGATTTTAATAATTTAAGTGGACTGTCCATCAGACAGGTAGAGGTTGGAAGCTACTTGCCTGACCACACGTAATATTACGTACCTGTCCTACTGGCTCCAATTACAGCTGTTTTTAAACTACAGTAGAAGTGCACCAAACAAGTTAGTTTACAGTATACATATATATATAAAATTAAGTGTAATATGGGATACATCATGTACAAAAACTGTTTTTCAAAGAATCCTTGTTTTCATGTGTCGGAACTATCTGCTTAATAGCCGTCAGACTCTACATGGAGGCTACGACGGTCTGCCCCACCTCTAAGCACAATTAAACCAAAGTTCAATAGGATCAAACTAAGATGCTTGCTGATCTAACTGGACACACATCAAAGATGACAATGTTTCAACATTCAGTTTGTTGTATCAATATGTTATGGTGTATTTCATTAGGGAAACTTCTACTTCACAATCTGCAGTGCGAGCAGGTAAAGACAGCACAAGATCTACAAGACGCAGAACATTGACTAATCTGTTCTTTCAACTTACCGTAACAATGCACCTGTCACCAAATTCATGTTCGTTAGCAGAAGACGCCATGTTTCAAAGTTGCTAATGGAAAAACTAAAATTATTAAAATGTATCATTAACGTGCTCATAAATTCACCATCATAACAGAAATAGTCTATTAGGATTAATAAAAAGTATATTGCACAACGTATTACATACAAAGAAATGAAAAAGCAGTTCTACAGTCGCACGAAAACTTTATTATACTGTATAAAGCATCAAAATAATATTTTGATAAAATAAATTATATAATTTTACTTTCCACTTTGAGGATAACACAAAGTTAACTACAACAGTTTACACAAAACATTTGTAACTTGGCAAAAGGTAGATTACTCGCACGCCAAAGTTGGCAGCAAACAAAGGCAAGGTACGAGATACGGGCATGGAAACAAAATATACCTCGCAATAAAACAACAAACACTTGATACAATAAACAAGTGATACGGTAGAAGAAGTCTCCCTTTGCCGGAGACTACAGCAGAGTTTCTCACGGAGAACACTACATACACCTGTTTGGTAAGTACGTGAAACCAAGTTCCAGAATAACCATATTCAACATAAGAAATATTTAACATCATACTTCTCGTACAAAAATAACCACAAACACACAAAACAGTTCCAAAATGTGCTACAAGCATATACAGGGTGTGATAGTCATTAAATGCGTCATCAGTTGCAAAGATATCGTTCACAAATAAGAATAATGTAGTAGCAGGCACGACAGCGTTACAATTGGGAAAATAATTTATTATACCAGAACATGTGCTTGTGTATTCTAAATATTTTATGCTGCATCAATAGTTTCATAGAAAGAATTTACCCAGACAGAAAGTTTAGAACTGCCATAATTGTGTAAATTAAGTGTCAGTGGAATAGGTATTAGGGTGTCGTTGCGTGTCAAGGGAGCTAGATACAATACAGGTGGACTGCCACGATACTTACACACAAAGAGTACCAGTTTTGGACAAGATAGAGAAACTGATGCTGTAAATGAAGACACTAAAAAGAGAAGAAAGGAAGAAACAGAATGTATACAATGAGAACATGGAAGTACAGCAGCATACAGTAATTAACCATCTTCTAACTACAAGAGAAAAGGGACGCACAATTTGTCCTGTTGATGTAATGATTTAGATAGTAAATGACAAGAATTTAGGGTCTTATTTTCAAAATTTAAGACCTTAGTGTTATGTATTCCTTCATTCTTCTAACTGTATGTATAATTTACAAAAATACATATAATGTATTTCTTCCATTTAGTAACTTCCAAATGGAAGAATTTACAGATTTTAAAAAGTTGTTCAGAACAAGAAATTAGACAAAATAGCATGTAATAAGAGTGTAAGAGGTGGGCGAGATTTGAAGTTAAGAAATTTTTAGTAACTGCAAACTCTGCTGCATTTATGAATCTTACTCTGCAACTGTTGGAACACAGATAATGATACTGAATAAATATGTGCATACAATGTTTCAACCATACTGCAAATTAGACATCAGCAATAAAAGATAACTAGACACTTTACTCAAACTTTAAGTGAAATAACAACTCAAACTGGGCCTCATATTCACTAAGCACTTCTGGATCACTTTACACAGATTTTGTTTCATTTACAATATCAACATTATGAAAAATAATAATTCTGTTTACTATTTATACTCCACAAGTCCACACAATTTCCTACCATTACTCTCTTACAGTGCCTAGAACATTGACGAAACTTACATCCTAACGTCACACTCCTCAAAGAACTTCACTTCGTATTAATGTTAAAACACATCAATAAAATCCTATATTGAAATTGTGCAACCATGCAGACTCTAGCAACAATCTGGTCATTTTACACATTTACACGCACTCCCTTGTTGTACATCACGGTCATTATTGCTTGGCAAAGAAAATTAAGAATGAACTACCAGCATTTTGTTTTAAAGCAAACACGTACTTGTCTACATCTTGCAACACACAAACTGAGCACAAAATTAAACAACAGGTATCTATTTCTCACAGCTGTAAAACAACCAGGTGAAAATTGCACAAGAAATATCTCTGGTATGTACATATATATACTCTATATCCATATAAAACTCCACACTTTACAGAAAATTTAAACTTTTAATATATATTTATTTATATATACATATAATCTGCGTTTATACATATCTGGTGAAAACACAAAACTTGAAAATAGGTAAAAATGCAACAACAATTAGTACAGCATCTGCAACTGAAACCACCATTATGGCCTTGCAAACAATAATTCATGTGATCTTTAGCAAAACTTCAGCGACAGACTGTTACCTATACAGTAAAACATAAATTGGACCTTAGTGATCTGCATCACAAAGCTTCAACAAGGTTTCAAAAGTGTCACCTTCACATTAAACAAATAAGCAATTTTAACAGAAAATTTCTTACTGTAAAACTAAAGTGAGTCATGAGAACTTGATCTTTGGGTAGACTCTGAGAAAGTTACAATTTGCCAGCTGTTATTCATCACGAGAAGAGGAAAGTCTTGTGGCAATTTTATAAAGCTCTGAACACCTGAGATTAAGACAGCTCTGCCGCATTACCTCCCGAGCATTCCAATTGAAGCATCTATACAACTTTGGAGAATGCCAGTTGAACACACTCAGGCCAACTTAACAGTCTTTCAACAAGAATGCCAACATGTGAAAGAAACAAAAAACACAAAAATTTGTGTAACACTGAAATTGCTATTTCTGTAACCTTCATACCGGTAACTGGGAAAACATGCATACAACTGTGTTTAAAACCCACTTCTTAAAGTACTCATTAAATATTTTTTAACCCACATACATTGAAATAAATTCAGCAAAACTCAAAAAATTGACATTTTTTTGGCTGAATTTACATTTATCATAAAACTGTCTCTGTTTTTCAGTATTTCATTTTTCCACAGCCAATAAAATAATTCTAAGCCCTTTGTGCACAAAATCTACAATCCCAACCAATTTCTGACCTCTACATTACACAACTCCAGTCAACAGGCCATGGCTAACTAAATATTTCACTATATCAGTACTGAGTGTCACACACCAACTTACAGCACTGTAGATCCTCTCTCAGTCTACACTCTTTAAAGTTAAACATATGAACTCTTCGGTACAATTATTACCACTATTATTATTCATCGAGGAATAATACACACATTTTCAGAAACAGACCACAAAAAGAACTCTTTACAGAAATTCTGGCTTCCTATGGCAATGTCTACATAATTCACTAACATTTAAAACAAACATTGAAAAATAATAAACATAAATAGAATTGAATTTTAAAATCCTGGAAAACTTTACTTTTTTATGAACACAAATAAGCATCTTTGTGCGTGAGCACAGTAAATGCAATCTAAGGCAACATTGCCAGCATGAATTTGTTCGCCGTACATTTCAAACCCACAGCAAAATGTAAAACCCCTTTATAATGACCCTTTTATTATGACCACCTCTCTACATAAATTGTATTCTCGGGAACCATGGGGGTAGAAACACTGGTTTCACTATATTTATAATGACCACCCTTCTCTAACGACCCTATTCACAAGAACTGCAGGTGTGGTCGTTATCAGAGAGGTTTTATGGTAATATCTAACTGTGTGTATATATATATATATATATATATATATATATATATATATATATATATATATATATATATATATATATATATATATATATATATATATATATATATATATATATATATATATATATATATATATATATATATATATATATGTCAGAGTCATATCTTCGGTTGACACAGCACTGGCAAACATATTCACAGACAACTCCACAGTAAGTTGAATGCAGATGGTCTACTATAGCACCACGTACTGTGCCGCTACACACTTCCTACAACTTGGAGTTGAGAAACTGACCACAGCCAGGATAATGGCTACATGGGTAACTTATTTAACAGAGGACATGTTTCTGTGCGATTCAATCAACTGGATGGGACAGACGTAGCAGAGAAATAAGTAAACTCGCAGCAAAACTCAACAGCAACAAAATCCAAACTGAATAAAATTATAATGTTCTACACAATATTTTCTATCATGTTAGACATTTCTACACTAACTTCTTTATTCAACTAATAAACTAACGACCTGAAGTTATCACCTACAGTTTTACAGTCCCCAGGTAAAAACCAAACACTACAAACAATAACACACCTGGAAAAAAACAAACTGCAATAATTTGAAAACAACAAAGTTCCGCCAAAGTGAGCAGATAACTAGAGTATTAGAATTATGTACAATAGTCTTGCAACAAAACATTTAAACACAGATAGTATCATGAAGTAAATGTGTAAGTACATTCCTCTAGCACATCTCAATGCTCGGGGTCACTCGGACATGGCACAATACTGCAATATTAAGACAGGACATCTTTGTTAGTTTCCAACACAGAAACTACAGCACATCACAGAAATGTCTACCAATGTCTCTATTCATTTTCATTTATTGGCAAATACCAACATGGTAAATAAAAACATTACAATTACAAATAATGTGCACACTGTAACTTTTTATTACTTTTGAAAACCTCATGTGCTGATGACAGTAGCAGGAGACCAAATGGTTTTAAAAATCATTGTATGCATGTCAACACACTTACTCTAGTGATATGACGAGATAAATAAGCCCAGTGAACTACACGACAAAATGTGCAACCCCAAAAGACAGTTGTTCACGATGTGACAACTGCAGACCGACAAACAAGTAAAAAAACACCCTTGCGACACGACCAACCTCGGCCAGTCTCAAACGTCAGCACACCGTCCCTCTCGGAGTCCACGTGGAGATATCACAAAGCAATTAGGACAGCCTTCCATCACGAAGGTCCCTTCACTGTCATAACATGAGGTGCTTGCGTCCCTTGATCCTGTTGACGAGGTTGCAGATCTTCAGAGCCGGCCCCAACTTTAGACCCATGTACTTCATCATCATGTCCGAGTTGAGGAGAAGCAATGCCTTCCCATCTATCTCCTGCGAGACAACAAGACATAGTGCGTAACCACATTCTTGCCCTACGCTATAGCTAGTAGTAGTCTATATGTCATGAAATATTACCACAAAGGAAAGAAGCAATAAGCTTAACACTAGCACACACACTGTACCAAGTATGATGAACTGCATTTGACTGTGTGACTTTAAACACGTTTTGCAGCAAAAAAAAATTAATTACTGTACTGTATTACTCTAATTACACTAACTTCTCAATAATTTTTTTCTAAACATCCTGTTGTTTTGCACAAAGACACAACAGTATCACAACCTGATTGTTTTTGGAATTTACCCATAGTAAAAATTAACTTCTCTACAATACTGAAATTTCTCCAGTGGCATTACTTCAATAATTACATCATCACTCTCACGTAAGTTCTTCACCTACATTTATAGCTCAACTTTTTTGCGAACAGTTTGGCAGCTATAAATATGGGCTCGCTCAATTATACCTAGATTTGAGAGTTTGTCTTTATACATATCTTTACAAATAAAAACAAAATTCTAACCCCGCAAGGTGCTAAATAAAATTTTTCTGTGCAGCCCACATGTCTTTTCTGCAATAATCTCACAGATATCTCTATTCCAGGACAGTTATAACACCTGGCAGCAAGTGACATGTCCCAGTACCTGATATGACCGCCATGCCTATCAATCGGTGTCACTGCTAGCAGGTGGTCGAGAGAATCCACTAGTTATCGTCTCTGTGTAAGCTGTGCTACAGGGAGTACGTACCGCTCGCTATTCTCTTCAGAAGAGAGAGAAACTGAACACGTCTGCACCTATACTTCAATTAGATTCTTAATGTTAACAACATGTGAAGCAGCGAACTCCTCTTCAAAGGTGATTGGTTCTCGCGCAGGAATATCAAAATGGCGTTTTATCTTGACTTGCATTGGTCCAGTAGTGCAAGGACCACTGAAAAGGCATCTTATTGAAGTAAATGTTCTTATATGAAATTGGTGTTAACACACAGATTTTTGCTGGGGCAAGGAAAAATAGCACATTTTGATTTTTTTCATTTCATTTCCACCTGTTGTTTCAGTGCCCCGGAGGCAGTGAACCGAGCGGTACAGCACATCCACAAACATTGAGAGTGTATGTATAATATATTAGTATGGACACACACATGTTGTGTACTATATGTACGCAGATACAAATTTGCGTACACACACATAACCAACCAAGAGGCACGTCAACATATATGTAATAAGAAAGTGCCATTGACTCTTAACCACTTTACTATATATCACTTTCAATTTGGTATTACAACAAATTAAAAACCCTATTAGAAAGTAATGCAATATAATTTACTCTTCAGAGAGCCCCTTCTAACAGACACCATTAATACAATTGGGTACCACACACCTTACACACTCACACTCCAAAGTACAGGTATATCTTCGAAAACTCTAATTTGATAATAAGTAAAACAACAAACAGTTGTAAACATATGCCCAATTACCACTCACAATTTCGTAACTTTTTTTTTTGACAATTTTTACGCATGCAAACGTCAATCATTTATTACTTCTGACCAGCCTAAAAGACCCCTTTCAAACAGTTGAATAAGAGTTGAAAAACTCTGTTCTGAGTCTGTTCAAGTGTTTCAGTTCCTGCAGAGGACTGGAAAAATTACAGTTGCATTTATACACGGCGGTAACCAACAACCTTCACTCCTTTGACCACATTTGCGACAGAATTCTTTGAAACTCTAATTGAGAGCCGCAAATAAAGTTGCATAACGCCACACAGCGCCGAGAGTACCTTCTTACCAAGCTGGGCCCTCGTCGGTATGGGCATTTTCTTTAAGACAGGCCCCGAAACGGGGCAAGCCAGGAACAATACTTCCTCTATCATGCACCACACGCCCACGGCCGCCGGAACATGCCACCATTGGAACTAGACATGATAAACCAAGTTCACTGCTGCAGTTTTTTTTAACACTAGCGCGGAACGTCACAACTTGGTCCGTAGCCAAAGAACCACCTCTCCTCGACGATTGTCAGAAACAAAGTGAGCTCTTCTTCACCTGCCGCCTTCCAGCTCGGCTCCCCAGCCCCCTTCCCTTCCCCCTGCCAGGCCAACCCTCCAAGGCTTATAGAGTGGCTGTCCCGGTGGTTAAATGGGATCGGGCCGAAACAAAGACCGTCCAGAAAGAAAGCGAGAGACAGAAAAAGCGGATTTTCAACAAAACCAAGAAAAATTCAAACCAAAAAATTAAACTCAACCTAAAAAAAATAAACCAAAAGTAATCCAAAGACATAAATACGCCAAAAATCCCAACATACCTCCCCCAAACATAGGTCACCTACTCAACTGTCAAAACTAATTATTAAAATTCTGCTACGATTTATTAACTTTCTTGTATATTTTTGTGATAACAAGCCAAAATAACAGTCCCAAGTACAGATACATCAAATTCATAATTCCAAGGAAGGTGCATACTCACGTGTTTCCTGAAGAGATCTGCATGTACACCAAGCGCAGGGTCTACATAGGCAATGTGGCGTATAACGTCCTCGATGGACCATTCCGCTGGGTCCGCTGGCATTTTGGGCGGAGACTCTGAATGCTCAGGGGGAGTAGTCGAAGTCGCAGCCTCCAGCTCGGCTGCGACAAAGGACACTGCTTGTTGTTACGATACATTCCTCTACTAGTACCCTAGAACGCATGTGTGCTACGACCCCTTTACTTTACAATATAGATTCGAGTCCTGGAAGAAAGGTGTCGTGATTCAAGAGGCTGAATCTTGCTAGATACAAGGTCAATCCATATGAAGTGGTCCAAAAAATCCGTGGTAGCTTCATCAGTTTTAAAACAATCGATATTTTGTGCCTTGTTAACACTTTGTAGAGACAGTTTAGAACCAAACAGACAAAATTAAGTTTTATTCCCACTGGTTTGATTATAGCAATCATTTTGTTGTAATGGCAAGTGACAATTGTACATTTACAAGCATTCACCTAAGCTTTCTAGTGTTAAACATAATATCATATGCGTTGTATTGTGCTTGACACCTGAAATTGTATATTATGCTACAACTGTAATCCTAAACCATATCTCTAAAATCACTCAATCATACCAATTTTGAAGGTGCTCTGCCTCACAACTGCAAAACTTTGCATTTTCTTAATTTTTTGTTTCAGAATGAAGGCAGGTATGTGTTACAATAAAAAAAAATTACTTAACATGCACTGTGATTAAACACCATATACTTTTTCATAAACATTTACATGTCTCTGGACACGTAACGTAATGTTTGGGCTAGTACGATAAATTGTGTAGGCTGTACGAATCTACAATAGTTTAATAAAAATGTTTATTGGTTATATTAAATACAAATAACCTTGATTTAAGTTCATTTAATTTAAATATTGTTGTATTAAAATGGAAAATACACGGAACTATATTCTACAATTCACTGCCAACCATACATGCAGTATGGCAACTATGGTTAATGTTTAATTTAATGCAGCAATGGCTAGAGATATTTTAGAAGGTTAAATTTTTAGTGCTCATTTTATCCTGAACCAGGGTGTCTACCAGACTGTAAAAGTAAAATTTAGTGACTTTTTGGTGACTTTTTTTTTTTTTTTTTTTGAAAAACTGTTGAAACAGAATTAATAGTGCAACTCGGCCGACAATTTTCAATGTGTTTCCTCCAATATAGAGTGCGAAGCATGTCCAATTTTAAAATATGTAATCAATATAGTATATCTAAATTTAAGATGTCTTTATGACAATGACTATGATAACTAACATACAAACTAATTATTTATTTTACTTGCACAGTGCATGAGAAATACTAGTGTAGTGTAAACATGCACATTTGACAAATGATTCGCCAAGAATCACACACACAAAAATAATTTTCGAGACTTATACCAAAATATATTTCAAATTAGTGACTATTGTGGGACTTTCATGACCTTTTTCACAATTTGTGACCTAGTATACATCCCGTATAGCATTTATAAAGTGCAGTAAGTACGTTTTACGAATCACACAAAAGCATTCTTCTACGAATAATATATAAAGGAAAATAAAATACATTTTAAGACTGTATTCCAAATGAGTATTACAATGTAATTTATTTATTTCCTTATTTAACAATTATAATGTCCTTGGATGACTTCATATGTAGGAAATAAGAAAATTAAACAACATAATAAACTGTATTTTGAAACAAATGTCTTGTGTAGGAAAACTTACCGAGTTATGTGGGTACGTCTTAATGGCGTTTTCTGTACCTATGCAACAGTTACGTATTCACAAATTATTTGGAATGTGAAACTTTCGTACTTTCTTATTTACAGGCTCGTGAATAATGAGTTCACCCCCCCCCCCCCCAAACCATAGATTTTTGCTTATTTTACAGCTGAACATCTCTGGTGGGACATTTATTTACGAGCATACACAAAACCAGTACAGTATAGCCAAACTTCTCCAATACAAGCCTTAAGAGACTTGTTTCAGTTTATAATAATAAATAAACAGAACCCGTTTTTAACGGTTGACCACTGCAGTAAAACCCCGATACTATGACTGTCCCTTGTTAACAAGAATACGGTAGTAAAATTGCTGTTTGTCATAAAATAAAAATAATAATCCATTTCCACCACAAAATAATAACCAATTATAAGAGGCACCCATTTCTCGTGATGCGCAAAACTGCGAAATTTGCCACTTCTGTTGGAAATCGTGAAATTTATCAATTGTCCGCGAAATTACAAGAAAACTGCGCAATTTTTAGCGTGTTCCACAGTAACTTGCGTCTGATTCGAGATAGGTGTATTGATTATACGAATCGAGAAAATTGATTTTCAACAGCGAAAGCGAGTTTCGAGAGTGTCGAAAGAGACATGAAAATGGTGGTTGTTTGGGTTAAGTTACACGACATGTTTGTTTATCCTCGTTTTACGTGATTATTTTTATTTTTGCTTGAAATTTGTAGCGATAAAATAAATATTATATTTATTATAATACTGCAACATTAATTACAAACAAAGAAATTTACATTTTAAATGATGTGACTTATATTTTGGCAGAATAGGAGTCTCGGAAAATGACACAATGTAAATTTTCTTCACGCATCACGTAACATGCAAGGAACGAATGACATAATCCAGCACAAATTTTCCAGTGACAAATAAAAGAGAAAACGGGGGTAAAATTGTTACATCTAAAATAGAACATTTAGAAGTGAAACACAAACGAACAAATTCAAGGCGTGTATGTTATTATGTATATTAAATTTTTTTATTCTTTATTGTTTTTTGTAACTTTTGAGTAATTAATACCGAAGCAATGCCATAAAATGACGTAAATAAATTTATCTGGCAGTTTAATTACATATATACTTGGGTGGTTAAATTTTAAGGAGGTTCAACATAACCTAATATTAAGTAGACCTACTGAATTTTCTGCATTTTTTTTTTTTTTTTCAAAAGTGTCTAATTTTACTCGAGAAAAATAAAACAGATAATAGGTTATTCTTGAGACTAATGATATATTATAAAACTGTATCCCCTATTCCATTCATATGTATTGATCCTAATCTAACCATCAAATGTAACAAATGAGTAGATTTTCAACCACTCAACTAGCATATTTGTGTAAAGGAAGTCATTTTATTTAAATATTTAACTAAAAGTACAATACTTTACACGCATTCGTTACCTCCAAAACATTTGTTCGTCGTTTACAAAATTAGCGAAATTTATGACGAAATTACACAAAAAATAACGGAAAAGTCAATGAAATCGCCTCATCAAAATTAACGAAATCATGAAAATATTTTCACAGAAAACAGGTTACTACAAATTATTAATTTATTAATATTTTAAGTGCATTTGTTTGTTTAAGAGGGCATGGTAGGTAAGTAAGCGCTGAGTTCTACAATTGAGATCTACATTTTTTGAAAGTCAATATAAAAAAACTACAAAACAACAATCCTTAATAATTATATTTTCAATCTTTATGAGCAAACATTTACCCAGAATGATGCATTTGTTATGCATGCTCTCTTGCGCCACAGTTAAATGTACGAGATTTCGGCGTCAGAGATCGTTCTTCAGAACTACGTTACTCGAGAAAAATCTTTGCTTAGAAAGTTGACAAAAACTATTGTATAGGACTGCTGTTTTTCGATTATTTGCAAATTGGATTCGAGAAATATATAATTATAAACTGATGCTTTTAGTGCTGAGTTACATAACATGCACTCTTAAAGCCAGTGTTTAATTTTCACAGCCATAAAATAATACCCAATAGCTACATGTGTTATGTGTGTATGCATGCAGTTGCACACGTATACACACACACGCATACACGTAACCCCCCCCCCCCTGCCGGGCCAACAAAAATACCTGTACATGTTAGTTTGATGTGACTGTAGACTTGGGGTGTTATTGAACACTGTTTAACAATAGAACTCTGTTTTAACAGCAAATGCAACCCAAGTTATTTAAATATAATACACAGGAAAACATTATATTCATGGGAATGTTACATCAGGGTTCTACTGAACAAGTAAGAAAACTCTTATTAAACACGAAAATTAACTTTTAACTACAGATCCTGGTAAGAAACAAACTGTGTATTAATGAGTCTCCCAGAACATTCAGAGAAGGCACAGTGAGAGGGACACAATAGTGAGGCATACCTGGAACAGACTTGCGGGGCTGCTTGGCTGTGGGGGCAGTCCCCACGTTGCTAGGGCTCGGCCCCATTCTACTGCTGGCATCTGAGCTCTCCGACCACCGTCGCTTCAGGCTGGCCTCCCCGACAGGTGTCTCGCACTCTGCCAACACCACTACCCTCTTACTACTTCTCTCCTTCTTACAAACATCTCCACTACACTCATACCATAGTCACGTGCTACAGTCCTACTTGCGATACAACATAATATTCACATACAGATCACACATTCATGTATTGATCACACACACTGCACAAAATAGTATCAACCACCTTCTGTTTGCCTGAAGTCTGAAACTATGAATTAGGGCTGAACCTTAGATTGTATTGGTACCCCGAAACCGGCTGATATTATCATTATCTGAATCGTGCGTAGTTCAAATTTTAACTCCCCAATATTGAAACCAATATTTCACCCTGAGCCAGACCCTAAGAATCTACGATGATGCAGTTTTCAACAGTTGGCTTAGTGTGGTGTTTGATTTTATCAATAAAATTATTGCAGTTTTAAATTAGTTTTTACTAAAGTGGTGTCTGATCCTGGTTATTTTCAGGCAAAATTAGACACATTGTAGCCCATACCGCCAGGATTTGCCTGATCTTGACAGCCAGGGTTGCCAACATATTGAAAGCCAGATCCAGTAACACCACATTTTATAACGGGAATGGCTAGCTGCTTCTCTGGCGCAATGATGGTGGCATTCCTCAACAACAAAATGTTTTTCTTACATCGTTGATGAAGAAAATAGTGCATCCTACAATTGAGCGATAATATAGAATTCCATAGTACGCTCTATTTTAAGTAATGTTATAGCGCTCAGTACTAGATGTTTCAACGTTTCATCGCCCCTAAACAGATTTATTTCGCTATCGTAGAAATCACGCACTCAACTATTTTTCTGCCTGCAAGAACTGGGCGACTACGTTTGCCATCTTGAATCGTGCTCTCGTGCTTGTGCGGTGTGTGCAGTTGCATGTTTCTGGTTGATTGTATTATTTGAGAATTTGTATCATATTTTTCCTATATAATGTCATGAACAAAATATCCTGAGTGTAATAGCCAAGTACGACATAATACGTGTTGCAAAAGGCGTGAAGCAGTTGGTGACA
The DNA here is from genome assembly GCA_003012365.1 of Medauroidea extradentata. Classification (NCBI taxonomy): domain Eukaryota; kingdom Metazoa; phylum Arthropoda; class Insecta; order Phasmatodea; family Phasmatidae; genus Medauroidea; species Medauroidea extradentata. The sequence goes on from PNEQ01023454.1 coordinate 13,953, forward strand.
AGAGGGCAGTTGTAGAGTTGTTCTTTACTGTAAACAACCACCTTTTTCCATGGGATTTTGCCGAGAACAGTTTACAACGTAAGGTATAATTATGGTAAATCTTTCAATACCCCAAAGTATACGTTAAAGAAAAAAATTCATTTGTTCCATACAAATTGGCTACTCTTATTTTTAAGGTTTTGTATGTTTGTCTACAAGTCGGAGAGAGAAGCATTTGCATGCAGCGAAATAAATTATGTATAGGTCACGTATTTTATGTAATTTATTGTACTTTTTCACAGCTGGTCTACAATTCATTTATTTGTTATTCATACATTTTGGCCTAGGCAGGTTAGGCCTACATGTCTAGACTTGCATTAACCTTCCAAGTACATTATCATACGATCGGAGTACCATTTTCAGACTGACAGACTAGTAATTGTTTACTTTAGCTTAATCTTTTTAAGTAGGTTTTGCCATGAATGTTTTTGAAGTTTATTGCCTGTGTGAATCCTTGAGCCGTTAGAAATAGATCTGTATTTTTCATAGGCCAAATCGGTTAGTAAAACTATGTGTGTTGTATAAATTTATTATGTAGAGTTTAAGCTGTTCAGTATAATTTAGAGGAGAGGTAGATGCTTTGGTCAAGGAGTAATAAGGAGAATGGTGTATAGTATGGGATGTATAACAGAGGTAGGTTGCATGTATATAGGCTTATGTAAAAGGTGAAATTACTTAAATAATGGGTCCAAATAATACTTTTACAAGCATAAAGTTCTGGCATGTTATGCATGTAAAACCACAATTTTTTCAATTTAACGTTTGAGTTAAAATGAATTGTTTAATTACCTAGTAATATTAAGTTATCAATATCACATTGTGATCCTACAGCAATCCTAGCAATTCTCATACAGACAAAACTTGAAAGACATGATTGGTTTTGTAGATAATAATCTTCAGAATGAATTATGTTTTAGACATCTTGGGGTTGTTCCATTCTTAGTTATCATTACAGCACCCGTGTTATTACGTACCAAATTTTAGATCATAATCTATCAGCTTGTACAATTTCCCAGAACTTCACACCATGGAGTTTGTTCGTGTACGCAGATTTAAATAAACTTCCAATGTTCACAAATTATATTTATTTCAAAGAGCTTTGTGAAAGTACGAAACATCTTCACTTATTTTACACAATTTCTCCCTCTAAAATCAGAATTATTTATATGGCATTGCATATGATGGTTTGATTATGTAATGATAAAAGCAGTTTTTTGCTGTGCAGATTACAAGAAACGTGATATTGGCAATGTATAAGCAAAATTATAAAGGTTATTTTATAGGCCTTACATTTAAAAAGTTTGATCAGGTCATTACTTACCCTCAAGTTTAATAAACATTGAAAGCCAATGTATATAGGGTTGACAGGTATTTCCAAATTATAGACTAATTTGGGATTATTTAAATTCTCGGTACCGTAAATGTAAACCAGAATTTTACGTAATTATATGGCTGCGATGGTAAACATTTCATCACACCCCCTTCCCTCAAAGCCCCAACAGGGCATCCATTTAAATATGAGGGTTTTTCGGGCAGGGATAACTTTAAAACAAAATCTTTAGCATGTAAAAAAAAGCAGATGGGTTTTATTGTACCACTGCATATAAGATAGTACAGTAGTACACACATAGTAAAATAAAACCCTTCCACAAAATTGATGCAAGTCAATCATAATTAACATAGACATTCTTTGAGTGAATGATTATTTATGTAGAAGATTGCAGGCTTTCGTGGCCATTGTCAGGCTGGTTGTCTTGGCTTCCAGACTGGAGCTGCGTCTTGTCTGTACTGTTGCAATATTGCCTGGCAAGCCGGACAGCAATTAATTAATTAAATGACTTAATTAAATTAATAATTTGACTAAATTTTAAATTGATTAATTTGGGGGGATGGTGGCTTGGCTGTGAGAGGTGAGCTGCTGTAGCCCGGCGTTGCCATGTAGTGCGCTGCGTGCCTCAGTCCAGAGTTGCCAAGTCACGCACAGCTGCCGGCAACTGATGATGTCGCCGGCCACTTGTCGCCGTCATGCATTTACTTGGCTCTAGGGCGCCCAGAGGGCAGTAGTAGCAGATGTTATTTGTTTATGTGTCTCCTATGATGTTTATTAACTGTAATAAATGCATTAAAAATACTTAAACTAGGTTTTTAATGTTTCTGGCAAAGGAAAAAAAAATAACTTTCTGTCTGGGATTTTAAAATTAATAATTTACTTTTTTCCAAGGTTTTGTACCTTCAAAACCTTGACTCCTCTTATATGTGGGGTCGTTCTATATGCCGGCAAATACAGTATCATTTAATTGTTTTCTATCGCATAGAGGTTTATGCCAGCAGGTGTTTAGCGACTGCGGCACCAATTTCAAAGTGGCCCACAGACATCAAAACGAGACAAGCCAACCAACCCCATTTATCATTTAATGCTTCAACCATTGCTACTCATTTTAATGAAAAGGGTATACAATGGCATTTCAACCCTCCTTCAGCCACTCATTTCGGAGGCCTGTGGGTAGCGGGCGTAAAATCAACTAAGCATCACTTAGAGCAGGTGGTTGGTCAACAAATGTTATCATCTGAAGAACTGTCAACCCTGTTCACTAAGATTAAAGCAGTTCTCAATTCAAGACATTTATGCACGCTCTCATCTGATCCAAATTATCCTATTATGTTGACTCCTGCCCATTTCCTCATCGGAGAACTTGTCACCTTGTAATGCCCGAACCTTACCAATATTCCTATGAATTGTTTGAACTGTTATCAATTGCTCCAGCAAATTGTTCCGCATTTCTGGCAACAATTGTCTAAGGAATACCTTCACAACTTGCAGCAGCCTGGCAAGTGGACTAGAAAAGGGATTGTGAACCTTCATGTCGGGGATCTTGTGCTGGTCAAGGAGGCTTGTGTTCCTCTGCTACAGTAGCAGCTGAGTCATATACAAGCACTTCATCCAGGGAAGGACAGGGTATCACGAGTTGTCACCGTCAAAGACACCTAAAGTATGTCTTACTCGACCAGTGGTGAAGCTAAGTCTATTTCCAACTCAATAGAAGGCATCAGCTTGTAGAGTGATTGTAGCCAGAGGCGTGGAAAAAAAAAAAAAAAACTATAATTTGACTTTTTTGGTGGCCGGTATGCTCGGTACAATGTTGGAAGTGCCAATTAAGACACCTTTACTCTTAAGTTTACGGATTTATTGTTTTAAGTTTGTAGACCTTACCAGTTGATTCTGGACGGCCATTTTTTCTTGTTAGTATTCAGTTCCTCACGGCAAGCGAGACAAATACCTACCCAAGAGGAGGAGGGTGTGGCAAGGTGGTGTTGGAGCAGAGAAAGGGTTGTGAAATATATGTACTGTTATTGGCTGGACTTGTTGCTAAGCAAGCACTCAGCACTGGGCGTCAGTCAAGATAACTAGACAGCGTATGACAAAAGTTTTCAACCCAGAAGGAGGGGAGGGATTAGTGGTAGAGAAGTGGTAACTGGAGATATGGCGCTGTCTGTCTACTGTGTCGCGCGGGCAACCTACCATCAGGCACAGTGCGCACTCTCATTTTAAATCGCATCTGCCAAAGTGCTTTCACCAATTTTCAGTTTTTTTTTCAACACAGGAAACGGCAAATGCAAGAAGTTACATACAACCCACCAATTTTATCATTACAGACTCGCTAATGTACTCAGTTTAACTGTGTGATATTTGCTCTTTCCTGAGGTTTTTCTATTTTTGACAATTTTTATAATTTTTTGACGGTTCCCGAAAACGACCACTCAAAACCATAGTCACCTATGAACCGGTACTTGTAAAATTGGGGTTCTACTGTAAATTCACATAAACAATACAAGTTGTTCGGTTGTGGTCTGAGTATGTTTCATGCCAGGAAAGCAGGATGATCACACAAGCACAGCAAGATGAGAAGGAGACAAGTCAAGGCTAGCAGGCCTCTCTCCCCTACCCCAACCTACACAACCAAGCCAAGCAAGCGGCGCTTTTGCAACGCCACACGCGTCATGGCACACTAGGTTTTCAATTTCTATGTCAATGACTTACGAAATTTGAATAGTAAAATCTCAAATAATAAGACAACTTCTCAATAATAAATCATGATTTTTTCACAGTAAGTCAATGGAAGTGAGTGTGTCGCACTGCATTTGTACCATTTTTTTGTAATTTTTTTTATGGAGGTATCCGACTATTGAAATTATCTGTATTTAATTAAAAAATTGTATTTTTTACACCAGAATGACTGAAGATAAACTTTATGTGAAAAAAGGCTTATAGGGGTACTGGGTGGGTCATAATCAGCTAAAATAACCATATTTCTCTATTATTTCCAAATTTCTCTACTTAAGACTCTTTTCCCGGAAAAAGTGAGGGGTTGTAACAACGAGATTCTACTTTAACAATATTTAACTGAAATCAAATATTTCCTGGAGAGTAGCGTAACCATACGATGTTATCACCACTATGTCATGTACGGCGAGTGGCATACTACGTTAAGTGCAAACAGGTTAGCTTTCTAAATCATGCAGGCCGTAATTTTTAAGTTTTTTCCTTCTGAATTGTAGACTTCCAATCACAGAACATTGAAATCTTACACTTTTTTTACTCTAACAAATTTCCTTATGACTTCATATGATACTGACTTTTCTATGTACAGTATTTATAATTTTTCAAAATGATTTATTGATAGTGCACGAGTATCACTTTGCAGAACAGTTGTGCTCATAAAAATAGAGTTTGTGGAGTCAGGGTCAAACTTTACACAGAATACTTCTATAAATTCCTGTAATACAGCCTACTATAAAAACACATTGCTACAGCAATATCATGAACAAATAAACTGTCTGAAGGTGAGCATACCTTTTTTAACAGTTGGAGTGATGAGACGCTTGCTGCAATTAGGACATCCTTCAGAAAGGAGCTGTGATGTGTACATATTCTCACAGCACATCATCTCATCAAACAAGATCTCCAAGAAGTCCCAGAGGTCCGACAACTTCTCAAAAGGTGGTAGTTCCGTGCTCTCTGTCTTGTGGTCAAATGAAGCTATCAACAAAAGCATAGTTTTGTCGTATGACAAGCAAGAAAATAAAAAAAACCTAAAATTACCTTACATATTTCACCTATGATAAAGGATACGTATTTTTACACCAGTCGTCAATTTTAACATATTTTGTCACTAACGACTAAATAATGAGCATTGTGGTAACACAATCAATGTAGATATGTAACTTTACATTAAAGAGGCCACAAAAAAACGTTACCTTAACCACACACAGTGTAGGCTCTTCCTAGAATATTACATAGTTCCAGTTTATTTTCCCATGTGCATAGATTTTTCTTAATCCTGGAATTTCTGTACAATGAATGTCAAACTGGTCCACATTTATCTAAATTATTTCTTGATGCTTGTGTTTCCAGTAAAATAAAAACAAACTTGTAAGGTCGCCGACAATAACACACTACATTCACACACTTCCGCACGAAAAAAAGGTTCGTGAAACTGCAGACCAAGCAATTGTAGTGACTACGGCCTTGTGGTAGTGACGGTTAACTGTTTTACAGTGACATGTTTTGCGTTGCAATTATCAATATCTTGTTCTTACACAGATGCAGTTTGGATATAATGATGATGGTAAAGCTTCGCTATAACAAACCTCAAAGGTCCAAAATTGCTATTAGTTTGTTGAAGTGAAGTTCTTTATAATGAAATTTAAAAGTTGTTGATATTTGGTAGCGTCGATACACAAAATTAAAAATTTATTACACAAAACAACTATGCAAAAAATGTCCTATTATTTTTAATCCTCTGCTAATAAAATGTGTACCATTTTTAAAAACTTGTGAATATTATAAGCTAAATTAAAGAAAAAATATTTATATTGCAGACATCCTTCCAGTTCAAATGGCATTACCTTTGAAAAAAAGATGTTCAGACTAAAGTTTTAGAAACGCACTACAAAACACTGCTCAAAAATAAATACAAGTTACAGCTCTATGAGGTAAAGTTAACAAACAACCTTTTCACTTTGACTTTGAAAAAAAGTATTTTATAGATGACTGCTTTTTCATAGCTCCCAATTCTTTTGTCACATCCTTCTCGATGCTTTGCAAAACTCCCATGTGGTGGGATAAATTTGTTGATGTCAAGAAGAGCTTCTCCAACAAATCTAGAGTACCGCACATTTCTTCTCGCAGCGGCCACTTGATTTCTACCGCTTCAGTGTCATCCTCATATTCATTGTTATTCGCCTGGGAACCACACTCTTCTGCATTATCCTCTGGAGGTAACTCACCCAAAACAGGACATGTTGTCAGTTGATTATCAGCAGAAGAAAAATCACTGAATGATTCCTGGCAGCTATCAAATTATTTTTTAACTTCCACCCATTCTGTTTCGCATTCTTCTGCATCATCAATAGAGTCCCCTTCACTAGAACTTGCTGTAAAACCCTGATTTGGCAAAACAGTTTTCAACCGTGCTTGGCTTGAGTCTATTCCATGCCAAGTAAAGCCTGTGCACTGCCTGCAAAGTGTGCCATTTCAAAACTGACGTTTCTTTGCCACACTCCATTTGTCGCAAGAGATACTGCACCAGCTACCTTTTGTAATCATGTTTGACCTGAGAAATGATAAGCTGATCTAGGGGCTGCAGTGTGCTGGTACAATTCGGAGGGAGGAAGACAACTTTAATGTTCCTTAAAGCAGCAAAATTCGCATTGTGGGCAGCACAGTGATCAATGAATAACATAACCTTCCTGTTTTACACCACCATCCTCGAGTCTAAACTGTTAAGCCACTCTTGAAACAAGGATTAGGTCATTCAATAGTATTTTTTGTTTATATTTGCATGACAAGTATTTCACATTCTAGAAACAACGAGGCTTGGCAAATTGTCCATTAACTAGAGGTTTCATTTTTTCTGAACCATTGCTGTTTACACAAAAAAAAAACTGAAGCGCTCCTTGCTTAGTTTGCCCCCATGACAGGTCTGACACCTAACCTCTAAAGTTCTATCAGAAAGGAGGTTAACAAATATTCCTGCCTCATCTGCATTAAAAATATCTTTCTTGTCATAACCTGAAATAAGGGAATCCAGTTCACCTTGCCATCTTTCCTGAACAGTGACATCAACTGCAGCAGCTTCACCAGACAACTTCAAAGTACTTAAATTATACCATGCCTTAAACCTGTGAAGCCACCCATCTGAGGCTTACAAGTTGTTAAACCCTAATTCAAGGGCTTCTTCAAGGGCTTTCTCCTGCAAAACATTTCCAGCTGCAGGTATGTTTGATACTCTAAACTGCATCCACCAGTCAAACAATCTCTTTTCCAAACTTCATACGGAGATGCGGAAACACGTTTTCCGTTGTGGGACAAGAAATTGTGCTTCTCTATTTTGGATCGCTGGTTTAGAATCATTGACAAAGTAGATTTAGCGATTCCGAACTCTGTCGCTATATCAGTTTTTTCCTTCCTGTCATCTACAGCTTTAAGAATCAACAGTTTTGTCGTCATGTCGATGGCTTTCCGCTTTCTTGGCAACACTTTATAAAACCAGTTGCAAATACGACAAAATAAAAACGGTATTGCAACTTGACGAGTAAACTTTTTAAGTTACTGCGTGTGCGAAACTTAAACAAAAGAGCGTATTTCAAGCCCGATGATAAAAACTGTTATTGTAGTGCGTATGTGAAACCTCAGTAGAAGAATTGGCGCTGTAGTCGTGGTGTTAAAAACATTCATTGGAGGAGCAATGTAATCGTGTTTAAAGTAACAAAATTTATTTAAATTCAAGATGGCGATGGATCTTCTACCTCATACTCTCGAGTAGGAGTACTGTGATCGCGGCAACAAAACACGCTCAATATGATGCAGTTGTTGTCAGCCTGACGAGTTGTGATGTCTAAGAGTATTTGATACGCGCGTACGTTTGTTTTGGTTTTGTGCGCATTTATTCAGTAGCAAAATTCCATGGGAAAAGAATTTTAACATTTTATTCTGAATGTACAGCGTTCGTTAACGTGAATATTTCGTAAATTTCTCGCAAAACTTCACAGGTAAGTTCGTATTACTGAAAATAATTTACATATACACTAGACCCCCGATTTTACGAATACTCACGGTTCTTCTCGTCGCATTCGTAAAATCGCTACCTTCGTAAAATCGATTGCAACTTACCCCCCTGCCGTAAAGTAAAATTTTAAAATTGCATTTTTTTCTGCAAAATGTCTCTAGTCGGGCCCCGACTCCCGTTGCGTTTTGCGGGAAATTGATTAACCTAATAATGTAAACATAAATTGATATCACTAGCTAGACGTCAAACAGTTGAGCGGTAGATAAGACCGACCCTTGTCCACAAAAAATGAGAAAATCGCGATTCAGAGTGTCTTTTCTCGAGCGAATAGCCCGACTTAAGTAGCATTTAACGGAAAAATAACGCAAGTGATAGTTGAAATATAAATTTATATCAATAGGCAGACGTCTTACGATAAAAAATAAACATCGCTAAACAATATATATGCCTGACCCTTGTCCTAAAAAAAAATGAGAAAATCCAGATTCCGAGTGTTTTCTCTCGAGCGAATAGCCCGATTTCCGTAGCATTTAACGAAAAAATAACTCAAGTGATAATTGAAATATAAATTTATATCAATAGGCAGACGTCGTTCAATTAAAAGAATGCCGCTAAATAAGAAATATGACCGACCCTTGTCCTAAGAAAATGAGAAAACTGAGCAGTCGAGTGCCTTCTTGCGAGCGAATAGCCCGATTTGCGTAGCATTCAATGGAAAAAAAAGTAGGCATTCATTACTAGCACAATGCCCTTGTAAATTATTCAACAAAGAAAGAAGGAAAAAGTGGATGTATTTATTCATCGCGCAGTTTTATATAACTTAACGTTAAAACAATCCTTCGACGTTTGATGAATTGTACACGAACGTACATATAAGTAGCATGCAGAGCGGACAGATGGCGCAAAACGCAACTGTACGAACGTTCACAAGAAGGAAGATAGACAGCGGCACCGTAGCATGTACCTACGTTCAATGTTCTAAAAATGCCATTTTGTGCGTTCTTGCCTAAAATCGTGAGAATTACATGTATAACTGGTTGCAGATAATCACTTTCACAGCCAGTATATGCAGTAAAAATAAATTAGGAGTTCCGGGATTACGTAATACACGGTCGTCTATTTATTTTTCAAGTTCGACATAACCATATTGGAAACAAATGTTTCTACACATAGCTTATAGGTAGCGCTAGTATCGTGCTAACTTGTGTAATGCACGTTTTACGACACGAAGTAACGCATTTTAATCAAATTATGCGCCAAGTTAATTGTTTTAATTACGTATGGTGTTAACCCTATTAAAAAAATAATTTCACATTATTTATACGGTTCGTGTAAAAACACACACATTCGGCGCGAGGCGAGAGAGATATAAGACGTCGTGAAACAGCCTAGAAGGAGGCTGTACTAGAGTTAAATGTGCATGCGCTGGAACTTTGCGGCTATAGTACGACCTCAATATAGATCCAACTACGTCGTAGTTGATGGAGACAGGCCGGCCGGCTTGGTACAAGTGGCGCCGCCGCCGCGCGGTTTTCAAACTGTCACTGCTGCATTTTTTAACGGATTTTCACTATTTTTGTTTTATTTTTTATATTGTGACTTACCAAGTAATAACTGCAACTCTACAATTCATATTTTAATGCCGTGAATTAGATAATAGTATATGTTTTATTCATTGTCAATATAATTCCTTAAAATTTTTTTTGTCATAGAATTTTGTTATTTTTTTAGGGTTTCTGAGATTGTATTCGTAGAATCGCTACCTTCGTTAAATCCAGGGTTCGTAAAATCGGGGGTCTAGTGTAATTGTATTGCGTTTCGGCGGGATCGTACGTTAAGTTTGTTGTCATGAAGTGTTCGCAGTGCTGAAGTTCGTTAAACTGATGTTTTACTGTATTCCTATGTCTATGACTTGCGTTTGTTTTCTTTGGGCTTTGAAGTTATTTATTGCTCAAACGTATTTTTGTTATTAACTATTTTAATTTTCTGTTTTCGTTCAGTTTACTTGTGAATTTTTTAAACTACGCGACAGATTTATACTATACGCTAAATAAATAAATAGGGACTGTTACACGCACCACTTAAATAGTTTAAGACCATCGGATGTAACACTCATTTTATGTTTTTGCACGATTCCTATCACTCTGAAATTCAACCCGACCAACTTACCACCATGATTGTTTCACGACTGTCTTTTCTTCAAGTAGCCCAGGCACACCAACTTCACAGTCAGGTCCACCAACACAACAAATGATAAGTTTACA
>PNEQ01023458.1:0-19053 GCA_003012365.1 Medauroidea extradentata
TGCATTTCAAATTGTTTCAAATTAGAATAAATCATAAATACAGTAATATAGATAGAAACTTATGTAATATATCTTTCGAAATTTAAGTATTGAAAATAAAATTACACTCTCTTGTGCAAAGTAAAAAAAAGTAAGTTATTATTTTTATAAATTGGTATCTACGTAGACGTCTTTTGCGCGTTCGAGATCTACAAATGCGCGCTGTATCAGTGTTATTCTGAAGCCTTCGAAAATTGACAAAAACACCTTTTTATTTTATATATTTAAAAAACAAAAGGTAAGGTAAGTGAGCTATACATATCGTCGACACCAAGGTTATTAGACACTGTTTCAAAATGAAATTACTGGATAGAAACAAAGTTTCGACTGAAGCATTAATTTCACTTTGCTAGAGATGTGTGTTCAATGAAATGACAGAGCCATTGTTTGAAGTATGATCAAGTAATGCCCTGTGACAAAAGGGAAAAAAAACTTGTCGGTTTAGTGCGTTAGTGGTGATGAGAGACCTAATGTATGTGCCACTGTTACCGTGAAAATACCTTAGTTTTCAGTATTTAGTTGCGGCGTAGTAATATATTATATTTTAAGAGTGATTGCGAATTATGTTTTGAATATAATTCCACGTGTCCGAATAATATGCTAATATAACATGTCAGGTCATAATCAGCATAAAAATATGAACGGAAACACTGCGATCGCGTGGCTACTGTACCTAAGGTTTTAACTTTTAACAAGAAATAGTTATTGAATATTTTAATTGTGACCGTTATAATCCGTGATTTTTATCTCTCTGTTACTGTAATTATTTTGTAAACAAATTCAAATGCTAAATAATACGTTTCAAAAGTACAAAGTTTAACGTGTTCTTGTTATAGCCATGGTAAATCGTCAGCGCTCATCATGCCTTCATTTGTTTCTAGCCTGGCGCGGGTCGGCGAATAATAAGCCGTGACCACGGCCGTAGAAGAACAGGTCTGGACACTCGCCTGGATATTTGACCCCATTGTTGTTTGGCTGTAGTTCACCAAGTTACCGAGAATATTGTGTTTTATTGGCGCTGATGTTAGGGCGGTCGGACTAAACTCCGCCCACTTCCTTTCCGCTAAGATAAACAATTTATCAAAACGTATGTGTTATCAATTTATGAAATACTTTCTTCGCTCGCAAATTTAAGAAATGGCTCCAGCAATCTTTATTTACTTTATAAATTTAACAATGGAAAAAAGTTGGACAGAGTTTTAGTCCGACCGCCCGGAAAACAGCGCCAAAAAGTACGGCATTCTCGGTAACATGACGAACTACAGCCAAACAACAAGGGGGTCAAGCAAAATACATTGTTAGATAGGCGAGTGTCCAGACCTGTTCTTCTACGACCGTGGCCGTGACTTACCTGACACCATCTTGGGACACGGCGCAAACACGTCTAGGAATACGCTCAGCGACTAAGGTCTCTGTCGTTGCTTTTCTGGCGCCTGAGATGGTAGTGCTTATGTAGAACCTAACTTTTTGTTTAGGAATACCAGCCTAAGTACTCATTTTTGTGTAGTCTAATGCAGACTAAATACTGTATCAAAACATATAAAAAAAGGGGGGGGGATCCGCAGGGACATTTTGGCATTTGTTTACTCTAAAATATTGTTTTGCAATATTGTAAAATAATTTGATAGTGCTACGCAAAAACGTTGAGCCAAAATCCTCTGCATAGCGCACGGCGATGTAGATCAGTCAGCGGCCCCGCAAACAGCGTAGTATTGCTTGACAGTTAGGTGCGTGGCGACTCGGTTAATGGCGGAGAGGAAGGGTGATTGGGAGTGATGGAAATATATTTTATACACAGATAACTAAGCCTGTCGACCGCTCAACTTTGCACAATTTCATATTCTTCAAATTGATTTGGGTAGCTGAAAAAAGTATTGTTGCATGCTGTGATTCTGAGGGATGGAGGCTTTGTCGAAACGCCTTTTGGGCTAGCCCATGATTCACAAGCCGGGCTGCCTTATGGTGGGAATCCCGACGAACTATGTCTTAGAGACCTGTTCCAACTGTGCTTTTACCCTATGAGATCTACGAGGTTCAAGTCACGTCCCAAACATGATGTAATTTATATTTTTATACCCCTGTAATGTGGTGCATCCCCGGAGTTTGACCTGTATATAAGCCCCGATTCAACAGATTTGGGGAGAGTTCGCTATTGGTCGTGCTAGAGGAAGGTCGTATGCTTGTGGAGAGAGACAGGTGAAGACATCTTGGAGACGTCAGAGTCTACTGTGAGGAGCAGTGTTGGGCGGAACAAGAGGACTGCTGCTGCGGGTCGATGGACAACAAGGAGGTGCGTGACGGGAGCCGAACCGAAGAACTCAAGAGTGAAGACAGTGGTGCACTCGGGGTGCTGCGCAGCACATGGTGAGCAATTGTCATTTCGGACTGTTAAGGTTGTATATTGTCCCGATTTGAAAAACTGTTGATTACATATATGACTGAACTTTTATTGTGATTTGTAGTCTTTGTTAATGGTAAATATTTTGGTGCTTTAATTGTCTAAGTTAATTACCGTTTCTGTGGCACAGTTGTAATTGTGTGCATAATTAAGGGTGTTGTATAAGTCATAGTTGAATGCTGTTTTGTGTATTATTGTAAGCTTTGTGAACTAGTAAATCAATAACTTAATTCACCTCTTTTATTTCTAACTAGCTGTCCCTTTGCGGCTTCGCCCGCATGTACTATAGAAAAGAGTAACTAACTTTTAGTTACGTGTTAATTGATGGTGATACTATATTCTATATTATACTATATTCACTGTTTATCTTTAAACCATCAAATACAAACAGATTTGTCCAGTCCACTGCCCTAAGCGTACTTTAATTGCAGAACTTCTTTTTTTAATTCATCTTTATTTCTCTATAAAACAGCTGCCCGGCTGCGGCTTCCACCGCAAAACAGCTGCCCGGCATTTAACAGCTAGCGTACTCAATAACAGTGTAAATCGCGCGCGCAATACGCTTGCATGTAATTCCCATCGCAAAGTTTTGTACGGGATATGAACCCCTAACCCCACCCCTCCCACACCCCAAACTTTATACAATACCTGAGTGAATGCTTAAGGCCTCGATCACAGGAACATACCTACATTGTTTAAACTACAATAGCAATAAAGCTCAAATTGACTCTACTGTTTTTAGGGGTTCTTTCCGGCAATTATTCGAATTTTTAGCGCCGTAAAAACCATCTTTGAACTTCAACGAACATTTAAAAAAAAGAATTGGCCAAATTGGTCAAGGCGTTGTTGTGTTATGCGCTTATCAACACATTTTGCGATTCATTTTTATATTATAGATAAAATGACCTTCATCCCAAAGAGCTCAGAGAATTGCCCTCAGGTAAAAGTTTTGGCTAAACTTGTAACAGTACACATGGAGCAACAATGCAGTTACTGAACTGTTGGAATGTTCCGCATTGGTGAGGTGGCAACATGTATATTAAAGCTGCTCCATTATCTATTAGATTTGAAACTAACATCTCAGGAAATGTATTTTCTTTCATATTACATGATTGTTGTATACAATGTACTATGTCAGACTTCTTTGATTGCTTCCGAAGTTGTCCCAGTTCAGACATGGAAGGTGGACATCAGCTGTTTTCGTAAGAAATAAACTCGTGTATGTCAATTTGTATGGTTTGGGATGCGTTGTAAAGTTTTCAAAAACACTATTGTCTCTTCTATGATCAACTATTTTTTGCTTATTTTTTTATTTCACAGAAATCTTCGTTTGACTCGTAAGAAAAATGTTATTTCATTTTATTACATCGTGGATAGATGCCTTTCTTAGTAAAATATGCTCATTCATATACATTTCAAACTATTCCTTTCCTTCCTCGTAGGCTGTCATGACAGACTTGTGACATTCTTCGGATAAAACTACCCTACTGCTGTTCACTGTAGTCAATTCTTCATCTTCAAGGGAATTTCCATGGTTCTGAAATACTTTTACGAAAGAAGGATCGTGTACCTAAAACCTCGTACAGAATCTTAGCATGTCTTCATGATTGTGGTCTGAAGAAACACCGACATTCTGAAAGGTTTCAATTTCTTCGAACTCCAACAACATCCTCGATATTTCTGGGATGCCGATCGTTCAGTTTATGTGTCCATTCAAGTTACTTAGAAGTGAGAGAGTGTTAGAACTATTCTTTACAAGTTTGTTGTTTTGTTCATGAATTTGATCATAGGCTATCCTAGAAAACTTCCTATTAGTTTTTCAGCCTGATACATTTCCCTTTTCAAATTCTCGGATCATATCTGGCTGCAATTCTAGTAGTTGCTTGCTTTAGGTTGAACAAAAATATAGGCATAATTGACGTGTTCCAGAGCAAATGTCCAAGGACAAATATTTTCTAAAGCTGAAACGAATTCCTGAAAACTGCATTTACGAATACTGTTTATTAGATCCAATAGTAAGTTCTCTAAAACCATTGTTGTTTGCCAGTATTTAAATGAAGCAGATTCATTAGAGCGTCTAAGTGTCTATTCCACAAGTGATACATCATCTTGTAAACTTTGATTTAGGTATGCTTGTAATGGTGCGGCCGCACAATTCTATTTTTCGTCTCCACTGTACTTCTATGCTGCAGCTGTATTATTCTATTGTTTAGTTTATTTATGCTTGTCTTCTGGTTTTGCTTTAGATATGTTTTCGTTTGTTTGGTACGAAGATTACTGGTTATGTTTTTCTTAGGTTACCCACCCTGACTGAGTGTAGCGGTTTTGCCATTGTCTGGCAGCGTTGGCCTCATGATCAGTCTGGTTTCAGCGACGAGTGAGGTCGCCGGCGGCAGAGTCGTGTAGAGACTGAGCTCTGGGTCGGATGTTTTATCTTCGTCGAAGTGTGGTCTTGGACCCATTTTCTGACATTCTTGTTTCTGCTGTTTTTTCGGAGCCAACGCCCTGACTGAGGTGACACGACACTCCTGAGTTGGAAGAACTACTTGCTGATGTGAGCCGAAGAGCGACGCCGACGCTTTTACCATGTTCGAGTTTGGAACCTGGTACCAGAGCTGTGAAAAATTTGTTCCAGGGACTTGAGGTATTTCCTATAGGCAGTACTAAGTTGCACCCCGACCCGTGTTGCGAAGACCTGTGCATGCCCCAGCCTTGTGTATAAGCAGGAATGCCCATCTGGTATTGACTATTCTCTGTATTACCCTATATGCTTTGTTTAGTGGTAGTGTTTCCTTAGAACACTACCTCGCTTCATCGATTAACAAAGTGTAACGAGTCCTATACAGCAAGCGCTTGATACCGCGTCTTAGGTACGGGAGACAGGCAGTCCATAACAGCTAGACTGGCCTGTGTGTCAACAACACTGTCTTTATGCGAGGCGCGAGAATACGGATTACAGAATTTTGGTCGTTGGCCTTTTCCAACGGGACTCTAATTAAACCAGTGACCCTAATTTTTTTTTTACAGAAAGTGCGAAATGAAGTCCAATGTTTGCTTCTCTGTTTTGTTTTACGATTCCAGTTGGTATTGTTTATGTGACACCAGTCTGAAAACCCCCCGTTTTTTTAGTAACATTGAGGTGACCCAGAATCATGACTCTAAGCATGATATCTAGAAAAAATTGAGATGCATAGTTTTAAATGTGTTTTAAATTAGTAGATAAAGTTATGGAACACATGTTTAGTAATATATCTTTTAAAAAACGTTCGTCTAACACGTTGCAACAATGTTTATGTGCCAGACATATAGGGCTCTTGATGGTAAAGTGGGTGAATTTGTGTTGTGTTCAAATAAAATAATGAAAAGTTTCCCACACAGCACAAAATTTTCAGTGATGTTTCAGAAATGTTTGTTTTGAAACATTGAAATGTATCATATACATTTCAAAATGTTTCTGCAATGTTTTTGAAATGTTTCGTGTATTTAAATATGTTCCGTCGCAGATATATATACAATTGAAACCTGCTAGAAACTTTTCAAAGTTGTGTAGCTGTAATGTTTCAAAAATGCATTCCTGAAATATTGCAGTCTTACATCTGCAATGATTGTGCGATGTTTTTGAAATGTTTCAGACATGTAAATATGTCCCCTCGCAAAAACATACCATAGAAACTTGCCAGAAACAATTCAGTGTTGTGTATCTGAAATGTTTAAAAAATACATAGCTTAAATAGTACCCTCATACATTGAAATGTATCTGTAATGCTTCTGCAGTGTTTCAGATATGTATCTGTGTCTCCTCTCAGACAAGTATCATTGTAGTATACATAGAACATCCCAGCACATTGTTTCTGAAATGTTTCAGACAAATATTAGAAAGTAAAATTTTTAAGAAATTAAAATGTCTTGCACTGCATAGGGTTCTTTTATTGTTTCTAACAGAAATATTTCAGAGCTGGTATATTTCACTTTCATGACACTGAAATGTGCATGTTGATGTGAGACAAAGAGAAAGAGATGATCATTGGAATATGTCATGCAGGTGGAGGAAATAATGCACAAATGTCATGTAAATGATAATGTATTAAGTACCAACCAGCAGCACTGAGCTGATTACAGTCGACAGAATTCAGAGGAGCTGTATACTACAACACTAATTTTAAACAAGACTAGTGAAACCATTTTCGTCATTTTTGGCTCTCAATCAAGTTAGTACACTGCTATTCAGTAATTTCTTTCTTAATATTTATATTTTAAGTGCCATCTAAAAACCTGAAGTCTTACATAAAACTTTTCCACCTCCCCTTCTTTGCTGATTATCAATCTCATGCATCTTAAAATTTAAAGTTATTGTCTCTCCTACTTCAGAATATATACCAACTTTTTTAGTGATACATAAATAACATTACAATCTTTATGAACTAACTACCGGTACACTTTCATTAATATTTCGAAGATTTACAGCAGAGACGACATAGGCCTGTGCTAGAATCTTTTCATGAAAATCTTCTATCCTAAACACGAAGTGTTCATTTTGACACGAGCAGGAATCGTGATTAGGGTAAAATAGACTGGTAACTCTCCGGTGAAGAGAATATTAGAATTTATCCTGCATGGCAATGGCATGCGAGGACAGGTTGCCCGGTAGCACCAGCTCGTCTGGTGTAAGGGACGAGCACCTTGGTGAGCTAGGTCATGCGGCCGACGGCCTCGGCATTAAAATTTCCCTCCCGCTCGACATCGTGTTTCGCAGAGGACTCTTTAGGCATTCCCCATGCCTCGATGCACACAACAAAGCATTCGTCAGGTATATTGAGCACCTGGATGCCCACGCTGAAAATACACAATACACATTATGATCTGCGAGTTTTGAGGACCCCGGAACCATGAGGCCGTGAAGCGCCAAGCCAATGAAGACCAAATTACTTACAGGTGTATAGCTTCATTGGAATGTCTGTGGAATCCAAACAGTGTACACTCAAATAGCGGCGACAAAAGTGGGTCCGCACCTAGCCCATCCGGTGGGCGAAGCTGCGTGTGAAAAGCTAGCCATGTGGACTAGAGGTAAAATTGAATACTGAAGCCCCTGGGCACAATGAGTAGCAGGGGTGAAGGGGTCTCTCCGGCACTGAAGTTAATTAAGAGGAAATGTTCGAGACATATAAAGACACTATTGATACACTAAAAGATTGAACAATGATGAAATGGTGCCGGAGCGACACGAAGCCGACCGCCTTCGAACGCCACTTATTGCCAACTGCCGAACACTCGGCTTGCTTCCTGCGTTAGCAGCTTGCTCACACTTAACGTTCGTCAAATCACAAAATGCACTTTAAAAACACAGAATAAAGAGTCAGTAAATTTTAAATTATTATGCTTGTTGTTTAGAGTCACAAACATCTTCGGGGAATGTTTATATTTTAATATTACAAATGTTTAAGTTTTTAAGTAATTTTGTAGTATGCCGTATTATTTTGTGACCAAATAACCTTCAGTTCTAGATTAATTTTGACAGCACAACAAACCACTGGCATCACTTTAGAATAGAATAACAATTAAGTTTACTTTAAAAATAATTTGTATTAAACCATGTGGTCAAACTCACCGTGAGGGCGATTCCAAGATGTGTCCAAAGCACAGAGGTGTTTCTACGAATTTAACGGTTAAGCAAGACATAATATTATAACATAATTTAAAAAGAACTTAAGGTTACCTCTGGCCTCGGAATTAAACCACAATGCGTAGGTATAACTCATGTTCCCTATTTCACTTTGGTGTTGTTGGAGCACGAGACGTGCTGTAAAAGTGTATCACGGCAGACATAGGAAACGGGGCACTTTCCCACCAATGGATGGTGCACATGATTTATCGGCGCACACAATGGCACTACCCAGCGTCATGGGGGTGGCAGCTGGACGCCGCCGCCTCTTGGGTCCACGTGGTCGGGAGTGTTCCAAAATGTGGAGGCGGTGCTGCCGCCTCGGCCATTCCAGATGGATGGCGCGGTGCGCACGATGGGCTTCAGTAGAGAAGATGCGGAATGGTCCACGTCAATTTATTCACGTTTATATCATTCAGATTACTACAGAAGCTGTATTATCAACAGCAAAACCACAAACATTCATGTGAGTACAAAAATATATTCCCATACACATTATTCCCAATTCATAAAATAACTTGCAAAACAAAGCAGATGTTGTACTATCAGTTTTTTTAAAAGAAAGTTTACAAATCTACATAATGCTAAAAGGCAAAATTATTAATAACTGTAAATATTTACTGTCTTCTAGTTTTCATATGTAATGTAAATTTTATAATATTCTATCATGATTCTGTATATTATATTGCAAACATCATATGTACAATATATTTGTACAAAACTGAATTCAAAAAGATCCAATGGATGCAATAAACTAAACTGAAAAGTGTATTTTGAATACAGTTCATTACGACAACCAAAAATGTTTCCAGTCAAATTTGAATACTTTCTTCATTTTTATCTTGATTGCTTCAATAAACCTTCTCAAATACATAATAAGGAAATTTACTGAGAATGTTTTAATGTAGCCTATAGAAAAAACATAAGGAAATTATAAACTCATAGTCCCAGTATCAGTGACAAATTTTCTAGGTTTTACTAAATTTCTCTGAATATATACAACTTTTATTTTTTTAATTTTTTTAAGACATGTAGCAAAAGCGAAATGCAGACTCAAAATAACCAAACAAAAATCTGTACAGGATAGCACAAAAATTTGAACAGTGCACCTGTCCAGAAGCATAAAGCAACACCGTCTTCTGACGTAGCCAGGGATCACGGGAATGACTGGTTGCATAAAAGTTCCTAGGTGAGTGGAAACTATGAGAATAGGCAGCAACTAGTCGGATGGTTCGGACTAGCACGAGACTCTTAACTCAAAAATTAAATGGAAAATATGGGCTGTGAGGCCGCGATGAATCCGCGTCCCGTGATGGCCTGTCGGTGAAGGTGATAAGGTGAATGGTGATAGCAATGTTTTCGCATCCCGCGACAGGAAATTTCCTGCATGGTTTCAGACCACTCACAATTTCCACGTACGTGGATGCTCACCTGATTAGAAAATAAGAATAACGTCACACATGTTACTGTCCATAAACGAAAATTCTGGATGTTGACGGATTTAGGCGTCACCGTACAACTCCCCTGTGAAATGGAGTACATAAGAATTAAACACGTATTTTACAAGGTAATTTTACATAGAATTTAAGTGGTTGTATCAGAGTCCTGCTGAAAATAAAACATATGACACTTACAATTCTAGAAACAATAATTAATGAAAACTTAAATACTCGTGTGGAGCATGTTAAAGTCTGAAAATTAGGGAAGCTCATGCTAAGAGCTTGCTGATTTGAAGAACACATGCGCTGCGGCATTTATTTTAATGTTACGTTTGTTAATGTCAATTTTGCGCTTTGCTGTCTAAAATTTTATGCAGGAATTTGCTGTTGCCTTTAGGTTGGCCACTCTTGTGGCTGGGTGAGAATTCGCACTTATCTGCACTTAAGGGTTGGAGGTTACACTTGTGGCAATGGGCTACACTGGTTCACCCTGTAGTAGTGTTGAAGTGTAAATTTGTAGGTATTATTGTTCCACACCTACCTCAGACTGGCGAGACATAAAGGGGCTGATGCCCTGCTGATGTCAAACGTCACCCCCTCCCTTGGAGCCGCTTTCTGCCGAGCCTATTCCTGGTAGTGGTGTCCGGCCCGGGATCGTGGCCTCAAATGGTGGTGGTTACCACTGACATCATGCCACCGGCAAGCTGCCTCTACAGTCCCTGCTTGGCTGGTGGCTCGCCGTCGCAGCACGCCCACGTAGGTGGGTGGCGGCATCACCTAGATCTCTGTCTGGTGCTGTTCTCCTCTGCTGTGCTGAGGAACCACGCAGCAGCATCACATGGGTCTGCCATCACACCTGCAAGTGGGCCAGAGCAACCTGGCGATGCAGTGCCCGCCGTGGGCTGGTCGTTGCGCTCCTCTCGGTGTGGTGATGTGGCACGTCGCGACGCCGGACACCAGTGACTCGGCGGTGGGAGTTTGGAATGGCAACACCGTCAGCTCCAGTAGTGGTGGCTATGGGGTTGGCTGACATGCAGGTATTCTGTTGGTGAGGCTCTCCTCGCCTCAGACTTCTCGTATTTGTCTCCATGTATATTCGGCAGGAATGCCCTGGCCAGACAGCGTGGGGAATTTTGGTGTGGCTGCGATGGCTTGCGGTGTCCGGACGCCACGTTTTTGAGCCGTGGGAGAGATTGTGATGTTTTCCGCTTCCCTTTCATGTGCCACCGATGAGTGCACGTGGCCTCGTGTCGGGGGAGAAGGTGATAAGCGGTGTGGCTCCTCATCCTGCCGGGCGTGGGACATGTGCCTTCTTCCTGCCTCGTCCAGTGTAGCTGGTGTTTGCACGCTTAACTTGCGCTGATGTTCAATTGGCTTCCGAGGTCCGGGCGCCTGTGAGGTGTTACGCCAGTCCTCTTCCACTGGTGCACAGTACTCGATCTCCATCTCTTCGTGCATTTCAGTGTTTACAACTGGGTTCCGTGCCCTCGACTTGTGTACGCCAGGCCCCGGTGCTCGAAGCTGTTTGAACTGAACTCCGTTACACTTTTGCGCATCGCTCTGTCGCAGTGCTGTCTCCTGTCCGCGTGCGCCTAACGCCAGTGCGATTGATGTACACACTGTTTCCTAGCCTGGTCACAACACAGTGTGGTCCGCTCCACTTGGCTGCTAAGCCAGCACAGAAGTTCTTGTGGGCAGCTGATTGTAGGTGCTCTCTCACATATACCTCGTCATCGGGGTGCAAGTCCCGCGGTTGACGCATGGTGGTGGGTGTGTATTTGTTTACATAGCGCTCCTGGTTTTCCCGTTCCTCATGAAGCATCCCATGTCGCTCCTGGCTTCGGTCCTCTTTGGGCTCCGGTTCGGCCCTCGGGAAACTCAGTTCTCCAGGTCTTGCAAGATTCTTCCCCTTAAGTATCTCGGCGAGCGACATGCCCGTTGCTTCGTTCGTGTGGGTTCGCGAACAGATAGGGCTGCAGATAGGTGTTGTGGCCAGCTAGTATAGTCGTCGCCTACACCCATGCGCAGTTGTACTTCGAGCTCTTGGTTTTTCCTTTATGTTGGAGGTGGTTAAATGCCGTAGTGAAGTGCAGTACTTTCCACCTTTCGCATACACTTCTTCAGCGATGTCCTTTGAATTGCGTGCCATTGTCGGAAAGCAGCACCTTAAAGAAACCCCACCATGGAATGAATTCATTCTCCAGGGCTCGTGCAATGTCGTGTGTGCGCGCATAACTCATGGTATATGCTTCTACCCAACGTGAGAACAAGTCGGTATACACTAAGATGAAACATTTCCCTTGTGTGTAGCGCGGATAAGGGCCCATTAAATCGGGTGCGACCGTGTCAGATGGTTCAGTTGACAGTCTTGGTTGTTGCTGTTGCTGGCCATCTGGGCGGCGGGCTTTAAAGGTGTTGCAGAATCTGTACTTATGCACAAACAGGCATGTGTCGCGCACCATTCCGGGCCAATTGTATTGCCGCGCGATATTCCCGTGCATCTGTTCTGCACCCACGTATCCTGCTAGATGATCGGTGTGTCCGTATTGAATTGCATGCTGTCGGGTGGCATCGGGCACGTAAACCATCCATTTCTTTTTCCATCCACCAGGCAAGGTCTCCAATGTATCGTCGATAACTCTGTAATTAGGTAGGGCTCGCTGGTGGCATGCCTGCACGCGTTCCTGCGCGAAAACGTCTGTGTCTTGCGCGATACGGACCTGCGCGTACAGCTGTAGTACATTCAGTTTGTCACCATGGGTTATTTGGAATTTTATTTGATTGAGTCTAGGGTTTTTGTGTTCGTTGCTGAAGGTGACGGTGTTGTGAGGTGGCAACATGTTTTCTCACTAGTCCGGGTCGTTCGTGCACACTTCCACTCCGGACGCGCGTGACAGAGCATCCACGAGCTCATTCTCTGTGCCTGCGATGTGTTCCACGACGAAGTCGAAACCCTTGATCAATATGGACCACATTGTGAATACGCTGCGATATTCGCGCATCTGATGTAGCCATACCCCCAGTAGCAATTTTTGGTTGGACCAACGTAAGTCCAATGGCTGCCTCTAAGTTGGGCCAACGGTGGAAAAATTATGTTGGTTTGACATCAAAATGACACTCGGGCCTATGTTGGCCCAACGTTGGTTGTTTGGTTGGATGCTAACCCGAAAACAACATTTGTCCAGCAATGACCCAACATTGACATTATAGGTTGGGCAAATGTCGAAATGTTGCGTGGGCCTACGTTGACCCGACGTTGGCTTTTGCATTTTAATTACATCGGGCCAAAATTGGCGAATCGTTGGATAAACAAAATGCTGGAAAAATGTACTCCAAAAAAGCAAATTTAAGGCAAATATATGTAATCCTCTTATTTTTACAGCTCCAAATTCCTCAAATGTGTAAAAAAAAAAAGGCTACCAGGGGGTCGATTCTCGAGTTGTTACGAGATAATTTAGAATTGCCGAATTCCACTTACTAAATTTCGAAACATTTATTTCACTATGGCAGAATGGTATTCTTGAGTTGAAATTCCGAAGTGCGGAATCTTAGTATGAGATCTTCCTCAGTTTTGAACTTCCTGTTACACCCCCGTGGCAGAAATCTGCGAGTGAAAAGAACGCTTTACTTATATGGCGCACTGAACGCACCCTCTGGAGGAAAAAATAGTTTGTTCTGTGGTCGCGCGCAATAATTGCACGCGCACGGCCATAGAGGAACAGACCTGGACACTGGAGTTGAAAATTGACTCCGTTATGACTGACTGGCGCCATTGGCAGTCTAGGATTGTTTTAACATTGCATAAATGGGACTACAAGGAGCAAACTCGTGTCGGTGCTGCCAGGAGAACAGCTAGTACGACGCTATACTGAAATTTTAAAACAACACTTCATTGCTAGTGCGCTTTCAGTCATAACAGGGTCAACTCAATAGCATTGGTGATAGGCTGTGTACGCATATAAACGGAATCATAAAGAAAATATATATAATTAACAAGCAACGTGTTTTGTAATGCAATATTATTGCGTACAAATAATTACAAAAGTCTTTATCAAGAGTCATTTAATTCGCAAGTAATTTTATTAGAAATTCAGGACACTGCTGCCATCTTGCCTCTATTTTACGAACACAACGACTTTGCCTTTTTTTAACGAGCACGGCTGTTTGCAAAACTTAAATTTGCTACGTAAGATTGTTTTTATATTGCACACTTCGTAGGTACTGAAATTTAAGTCACCACAAAAGGAGAGATAACTAAGAGTTTGTTTATTGGTTATTTCTTGAGCAGAATTTTCTATACAAAATTTGGGTTGGTAAAATCACAGCAAGTATACATAGTATGGAACTTCAAATAATTACGTTACAACGATTAAAAAATATTTAAATTCGTTGATAAAATTGCAAATGAATAAAGAATACGCTACACAAAAAAAACGACAGGAAGGTGAAGCACCTCGAACCTATTTTCAAAAATACTCCTCACAGAGCATTTAGCCAAGCCCCTATACCACTTTTTTTTGTGACGTAATGATAGCGACCCCAGAACTTTTCGTGAGACAGTTTGTATAGTGACAATTTTTGAGACCCAAATGGATAAACACAAATTTACACCCAGCCAGACCTGGGAATCGAACCCAGAACCTCCTGCACCAAAGCCGGCCGCTCAACCAACTGAGCCGCGGAGGGTCGGCTACGTTACATGTTTCATGATAAAATGAATGATTTGTTGCGATCGTGCATTATAAAATGAACAAGCAAAGTATTAACATAGTTTAATTTAAAAATACGCTTGGGCACTCTGCGGTACCCCTACCAGCACAGCAAGTCCCCAGGATGTCCTAGGGACATCCTTTGAGGATATCCGGGTACATCCGATCCTCGGGATGTCCTAAGGATGGATATTTCGGATGTCCGAGAGCTCAGAAAAACCATGTCCCTAGGACGTCCCAAGTACCTCTGCGAAAAGTACATCACATCCCAGGAAGCTCCTTGGAGGATGAATTTGGGTCATCCTAAATTCCTCATCTGGGGAGCTCCCAGGGATGTCCTTACAGGGAGCTCCCACGGAGCTCCTCTGAGGAACTCCCTGGGATGTCCGAGCAGGAGCTCCCTGGGATGTCAGAGCAGGAGCTCCCTGGGATGTCCGAGCAGGTGCTCCCTGGGATATCCGAGCAGGAGCTCCCACGGACGTAGTGGATGTCTAGGCAAGTTCCTAATATGACCACTAGATAGCTCACGATATTATTTAAGTATACACGAGGTTTGATGCAATTAATTTAGAAGATAATTCATAACATTTACATATGCCTTAAGAAATTGGTAAATTTATTAATTTCGATGCACATATTTTATTATTACTGGTAGACTTTTGAAAGTTGAAGTATTTAAAACAATTATATTACAGACGAATTGTTTATTCAAGAGATTTTAAGAGGCCACATTAACAATTATGTGTATTTGACTGTGTGTTAAATACTAAGTTTACATATCACCAAAACAAATATATTTGTTTCATTGTGTGTTGAATACTACACTTTTACTTTTGCTGCTGGAAAGAGCTGCTAGGGATGTCCCGGGGATGCATTTAATACAGGTTCCATGGAGCTCCTAGGGATGTCCCAGGGATGTGTTTAATACAGGTCCCAGGGAGCTCCTGGGGATGTCCTGGGGATGCATTTAATGCAGATCCCAGAGAGGTCCTGAGGATGTCTTGGGGATGTGTTTATTACAGATCCCAGGGAGCTCCTAGGGATGTCCCAGGGATGTGTATGCCAGACATCCTAGGGATGTCCGTAGGTAGTACTTTTCCATTAACTTTTCCTACATAAAAAGGACTTGAAATGAACTTCCCTAAGACGTCCTAGGGACGACAGTTGCCACATCCTACGGACGTCCTCAGGATGTCTATGTGCTGGTAGGGACTTTATTGCTTTATTTCGTCTGTGTGAAAGAGTGAGGCTGTAGAAATACATAGTAAAAGTGTCATGGCTGCTGTCTTCAAGGCGTTGCGGAATCGCATCTCACGACCCCAAGAGCATGTGAGATTTTTCCGCATGGAATAATTTCATTTCGAAGTTACTTTCACTCAAGAATAGCAAAATGGAATCCATTACGAAATTCCGAGCAAATTCGCAATGGAATAATCTCGCATCATTTCAAACATTGGCTCCCAGAAGTGCACTGGTTTGGAACTCACGACCCTTACGCTGTACAGATGATTTTACGGTACGACCTTACCATTTACTCTACGATGCCAACTTGAAAGAAACTGTGTTTTGTTTGCTATCTTAGTTAAGCAATCGGCATGAATGCTTACTTGAATGCCTACATTTAATGAAATATTGGAAATTTTTCAGACACTCTGCCACTTAAATTAGGTTTGTTTGCGTGGTCTGCCAGTCTGCCAGTTTTGTGCCAGTTCTGTTTGTTTTCTGCCAGAAGGCGTTCGTTTTACCGGAAGTGTTTTTTTGGTATGCTGTTCGGGTGGGACTAGCAGATGCCAGTTTTGCCAGAAATGACTGCCATTTCTGCCCATGCTCGGTGAGCAAGAGCAGAACTGGCAGCAAAAAAAAGTCACGTGTGACGTCACATAACGATGCTTGTTCAAAACAAACTCTCTCGTCCCGTGTTACCGAATTAATTAAAATCACCGTAGTCACGAACAAAGCCAGATAATGTTGCAGCGTACTCGTAGTTCTTTTGTAAATAGTGACGAGGTTAACCTAATGGTTAACGTGCATCAAACCTACATTTATATTTTTGTGGTCATTGTTAAAATAATTCCAAGATTACATTATGTGATTTTGTATAATGTGTTACGATTTCGTCTATGAGATGTTTCACACATTAAATGCCTTTCTCAGACATTTAATGAAAAAATATTGAAAAACTTTAATATGGGAATTTGATAGTAAAATCGTAGAATGTAAATTTCGTATTATATGGAGAAAATTAACCAAACTTGTCTTTTACAAGTCACGTTACCCCACAAAATGTTGCAGAATAGGCCTACTAAGTACGGACATGTCATCACTACAAGAGTGCAGAAAGGCATTAAAAATAGGATTCCAAAATTCGTAATTTTAACCATTTTATGGTAGGCCTAGCTCAAGTTGTTATTTAACACTTTCCTCAAAGAGTATTTTACAGCTACGACTTCATTTTTGGAGGCAGAGGTACAGAAATTGACAGGGTATGGACACACAACATTGTAGGATAGGAGCACTATACATGTGAGGCAGGGACATATAAAATCATGGGGCAGGGGTATAGAAGTACGTAAGGAAGGGTAACCGAAAATTGTAGGATAGGATCTCAAAAATGTGGGGCAGAGACATTAAACAACATGCAGCAGAGGTACAGAAATATGTAGGGTAGGACCACTAAAAATATGGGGCAAGGTCATTAAAATATTGGAGCAAATATACAGAAATATGTAGAGTAGGAGAACAGAAAGTTGTAGGGTAGGAACACTAAAAATGTTGGGTAGGGACATTAAAGATCTTGAAGCAGGGGTGCAGAAATGTATAGGGCAGGAGAACAGAAAGTTGTAGAATAGGATAACTAAAAATGGGTAGGGACATAAAAATCTTGGAGCAGAGGTACAGTAATATATAGGGTAGGAGAACAAAGTTGTAGGGTAGGACCACTAAAAACGTCAAGTAGGGTCATTAAAATCGTGGAGGAGAGGTGCAGAAATATGTAGGGTAAGACCACCAAAAATGTGGGGCAATGTCACTAAAATCTTAGAGCAGAGGTAGGCCTACAGAAACATGTAGGGTAGGAGACCAGAAAGTTGTAGGGTAGGACCACTAAATATGTTGGATACAGACATTAAAATCCTTGGAGCAGATGGACAGAAATGTGTAGGGTAGGTGGACAGAAAATTATAGGGTAAGTCCACTAAAAAAGGCGGAGGCAGTGACATTAAAAATATGGGGCAAGGGGGCTACAAATTATGGGGTAGTAAAATGCATGCCACGAACATTCTATGAACCATTATATCATTAACATTTAGTAGCACACATTTAAAAAAAAGTGCCAGTATAAGCTAACAAACCCACAAAAAACAATCGCCTACAATTAAAACAAGATGTTACAATGTTACATAAGAAAAAATTAGCCAGCCCCTAACATTCATAAGCAGCAAAGTTGTTTAGGCCTACCTAACTGAATCGTCTATGACTAATGTAGCCTATTGTGAAACTACAATAGTATGAACATTCCTACAAAAATTTACAAAGACGATTTTAATGCATGCATCATAACTTCGTAGGTTGTATCAATCTTCGCCCTATGTACTGAAGAATGAATGTTAACAAATCACAAGGCCCATAAAAACATATTTTTCCACTATTAGTTTGCGTGGGAAGTCCTGCGATCTTTTGTTTTCCATTCTTTAGGCCTAAACGAAAGTTATTGTATTTATCAACATAATTACGAAAATACGTCGAGAAGCCAAGCTGAGTTTTCAATGCTAAACTTTGGCGTGTGTTTTTCAAAACAACATGCTTGTTTACTACCAGATATCGTTCGGGTGGTCATAGCCACTTGCAACTGCCCGTCCTGCCATTTCGCTGCCAGCGAAAAATGGTACTTGCCCTCAGCTGGTTAAACTGGCAGCCCAAGCGAACAAACCTATTATCAGCTTGTCAATCTACAATTTTAATAGTTCAGAAGCATTATCTTCTAATGCTAAAAACTAGAATACTTCATAGCCTGTGAGATTGTGTGTGATATTTATTTTCCTCCTTTTACAATGTTATTTTGTGTTAAAGAAAAATGTCGATTTATAACATTTAGCTCAACATAAAAAATCTACACCAAAAGCCAAATGTATGTTTGCCAACTTGTTGCCAACGTTCAATCAACCATTCAAAAATTCTAAAATATATATTTGTCAATTTACTTGCGGTGCTGATAAATTCCACAAAAATATTGTTAAATAAAGTTTAGGTTGGCTTACAATGTTGGGTCAACGTTGCATTTATGTAAGTATTCGAACACAAACCAACAGTTCCAAATGATTTCCAACCGTTGGCCCAATGTATACTGCTACCGGGAATAATTGCTAACTGTTGAGAGCAATAAAAACTATATGTTTGTTTAGTAATAAGTATTAACCGCTGTTTGTGCACTGTTTATTTTTAGGAAAGGTATGTTTACTTTCTTTTGTTTTTGCCGAGTCAGTGTTGAAGTATCAATATGGTGGAGGGCTGTTTTTTGTGTCGTCTGTAGATGATGGCTGTTTTTAGTAATATAGGTGCACTGTTTAGATCACTGCGTGTTTTATTTCAACTGGTTATGGGCCCAGGACACTTTGCGTGCATTTTTAGCTGAAATACATTTGAATATTAGTTTGTGTTGTTTATGCCTGACGGGCCATTGTTTGTTATTGATATTTGCTTGTTGAAATGGAAGCTGTAAATGTTCCCGTGAAGTTGGTGTCGGAAAACAACTGGAGCACGTGGAAATTCCAAACTAAGGTTTCTTTGAAGGCAAAAAACGTTTATAGCATA
>PNEQ01023459.1:0-19054 GCA_003012365.1 Medauroidea extradentata
GTACCCGGCAGTGTGGAGCATTGTACCCGGCAGTGTGGAGCATTGTACCCGGCAGTGTGGAGCATTGTACCCGGCAGTGTGGAGCATTGTACCCGGCAGTGTGGAGCATTGTACCCGGCAGTGTGGAGCATTGTACCCGGCGGTGTGGAGCATTGTATCCGGCAGTGTGGAGCATTGTACCCGGCAGTGAGGAGCATTGTACCCGGCAGTGTGGAGCATTGTACAGACCTGTGTTATATTTGAATGAGAAATTATTCCTTTATTTCCGCCTGAGAATGCAACAGCTTTACAATGAAGTTTACGGTAACATGTTCAACGCGGATTATGGAGCAACTGGGTTCGAATCCCGACTCCGGCCGTCCTGATTTCGGTTTCCCATCGTTATCCTATATCACTCCGGGTGAATGTTGAACGCTTCTTTCTTAGTTCCTATTCGTGTGTAAAGTTGTGTGTAACTGTCTCGAATGACCTCGCTGTCGTCGAGACGCAAAGCCCAAAAATAGATCATAAAACATAAAATAATGAAGTTTATTTGTTTTCATTGTTGTTAAGAACTGCATACATATATAGCTTCGTCTACTGCGCAAAACAGTTACTCTGGGACATGCAGTGCAAGTAATACACTCTGACTAAATATTTCATCATAGTTAAAAGTTTACGTCTGAGGCACAAATAATTTGTGCCTTTTTATTATTATTCCTAATAAAACGATCTGGAAAAGCGCTCATTTTATGTAGAACAGGCTGTACTATGTTGGCTGTTAAGTATGTTCGTGACGTATCAGAGCAACATGTATTTTGTTACACGTACTGTACAGTGGTGTGGCTCTATTTCAAACTGGCTTTACTTTGAGTTGATCGCCTTTGTCTTACATGTGATTGGCTTTATAACATACAGCAAGCGTGCGTAACACAACATAACGCAGGCGTTATATTTCTGTTAGCACGACGATCTTTTTACTCAAGGGCCGTGTTCCACACAAAGGTAAAGCTATCGCAGTCGTGCGGAAGATGCGGGACCAACCTCGCCGGGGATCGAACGCGGATATCGTTGTGGGAGGCTACTAGTCTAACCACACTGACGCCGCTGCCTCAGCACTGCAATACATGACAATAACTGGGCGAAACACAACACAACTGTCAGTATTCTTGCTGATGACAGCTTGCGAAAATACAGCGGCTAATTATATTCTTATACCTTTACACGTTCCTATAGTTCTCTATTGTGCTGTTATCACACCAGTATTGTCAGACAACTTATTCGTTGCTGATAAAAATGAGGACTCAAGAAAATATAATAGAACATACTGAAAATCCAGTGGATTTTTTTTTTTTTTTGACAATACTAACGGATGCGAAACCGTGTTCCAATTGCCACAGTTGATTTAATACAAGTGGCTCAAATATGCATTTACTAGTTTAGTATTTCGATTTTAGATATTAGGAAATATATCCTGTCATGAAACATTCAACACTGTTCCTGTACAGCGACACTAGTTGCTTTTTACATAATTACAATTTGAAACACGCCGTTAATTGTATGGGTATGGGGCGCATTTAGCATATGTTTATATAAACGTATAGTATGGTAGCTGCGTGCAGACACAGTATGAAGGCAATGTTCTGAAAGTTGACACACGCAGTTTTCTACTGATTACACTCAGAGTATGTAGTCAAATAGTTGACAACAGCGGTCGCTAGGCGTACGCACATTCCACGCGTGTTCCACGTGCCGTAGCCAGCGTACAGTCTGTTCCGCTAACATGTGCTCTTTTACCTGAGTGTCCTCACACTAACTTTCATCCTGTGTTGTTGTCAAACATGTGCTGAGATGTCTGCGTGGGCGAGTATTGCTCGACGTATGGTATTACTCTTATAGTTGTGATACAAGAACATTCATGTATCTACTGTATTTTTTAACTCTGCAAACAGCTACAAAGGGTTTTCGAAAACTACCGGGTGTATAACCTATGAGTATTCAGGTGCATTTATGCTCCTTAGTCGTTACTTGAAGAAATGTACAAATGTGGAGTGGAAATTCTAAAGGAGCTAAGTGCCAAAAAAGAGCAAATAGAATTTCTTACATCGAAATGAACTAGATGTTGATGCCAATGTAATACTATTGCGGCTCAATAATTTTCCTGGCAATTTTTTGAGCATATGAAGATCGCTACACGGTCTTGCAGCGCTGTGTTTGCCTTTTTCGCGATAACATATTTTTGGCACTTAGCTCCTTTACAATTTCCACTCTACAAATATTTTAACTTTCTTTGTTAAAATGTTATTAACATTCTTGAAGTACGTATTGCTATGAACTAATACAGGCCACCTTATCGATAGTTCAAATAAAATTAAATCTTCTACGCGATTTAACTTGCAATGGCAAACAAAATGGCGTTTCACCACTAATTGTAATGTCATATGACGTAGCTGACGGCACGCTTTCTTTGACCAGACGTTATCTAAACAAAGCTGATAACAGAATATCAATACAAACAAAAACACCAGCGTAAATGCACCTGACAACTCAAATGAGATACATTCCATAGATTGTATACAGACACGTTGGTCATGTATTGCATGTGGATAGTACGTATATATTTGCAGCTATTTATAGAACACATTTCTACATAAGGATCGCAACTTCGGATGTGTGGAAAACTAGTGAAAATAATTCAAGTAAATAAACATTTTTAACGTCACTAAAAATTGCGATGCAGATGAAACCAGAGAGAACGGTTGGCAGTGTACCAACAGTGAATTATTTATCTGTAAAATATTAATTATTAAGCCAAATTAAGTCACTGTTTATTTACTAAATGTAAGAAATTTATAATTGTTTTCTCTATCGGTGACGTTTTGTGTTGTAAGCAAAATATATATTCAGACAGCTATTTTCGTATGTTTGATTATGGCATTGGTCTTAACTTTTTTGATCTGGCATCACTAAACACGTAACATTTTTAAAGTATTAAAACTCGTTTTAGATTCAAGTTTGATTCATATTAGCTATGAATTTTTACCAGACTATTTTTTGGCGTTTTGCAATTTTTACGTGGTTCTTCCTGTGTAATTTTACTATAACTAATAGCTTTCTGCTAGAGACTATAACTATTCAGATATGTAGTTTAAGGTAAATTTCATATACTCGAAGTATTCAATGTCGTAATGAGAGTCTATCAACAGTGACAGAACACGACAAAGTAAATTGGAAAACAAATAAAACAGTCGAAATACAAGGCAAGTGGTTACTAACGTACACGAAATATGTCTGCTAATAGGATCGATATGGAAGCATATTATGTCAGACATTTAGCCGAATACTGTACTTGGTTATTTGTTCATTAAGTTAGTAGTTTTGAGCGGTTATATTATCAGTTAAAATGAATTACTCACGAATTACATTCCTTTTTTTTTTTTTTAAGTTGCGTGTTTAGTAGGGTTGCCTTCATGCACGACTCCAAACCTGCGAGGGCCGCGGTGGCCGAGTGGTCAGACCATTCGCCTCCCACCAAGGCAATCCGGGTTCGATTCCCGGCGGGTTCGGTCCCCGGATTTTCGCAAGTGGGAATCGTGCCGGACGATGCCATTGGTCGACGGGTTTTCTCGGGGATATCCCGTTTACCCCGCCCCTTCATTCCGGCGCTGCTCCATACCCACCTCATGTCACCCCTCACACAGCGCTAAAGACTTCGATGTTGTGCTGACAAAACTTCCTCACTCACTCCAAACCTGCAGTACAAGTAATAACGTTGTTTATATAGTTTCCATTACCTGACATTGTAACGAACCACACACAACTATGCTAGCTGTACGTAATGTGAGTAGATACATTGGAAAATATCCATAACTTTTAAGGTTAACATGGTCTCCAATTTTTACTCAGCTGTTATTGGATGATGCAATTAGTGACTCGTCTAAACAGTTATGAGTGGAGAAATCACACATGTTCTGTGTTAAAACACTAACTGGACGTGCTGGTGAGAGGAACAATACTTCAAATAAACTACAGTCAGTATATAACACCTGGAGTGTTGTACAGAGCAGAGCTGCCGCGGATGTCCAGTGTGTATACACACGAGTGCTTGTGTGAGTGGAAGAGACTATACCTGGAGACAACACAGGTCCTCGCCAGTGTAAACAGCTATTAGCAGGCAGATTATCTCTCACCCCGGGGCGCCCATACTACCTTCCCTACACCTGCTTCTGCTGCCTAGGAAAACCCACTGTTATAGATGTGTTTACCTTTATGTCCATCACGTGACAGTTAACATTGGTGTCGCCAGTCCTAGGTGCAGATATATTCATGTGACGTTATAAGAAACAACAGCAACGAATATTTTCCTACCTGGCGGCAACTTAAAATGGCAACATACGTGCGCAGTATATATGCAGTACAAATATAATATAACGATTTTTTTTCTTTCCTCCGAGCAGGTTTCAAGACGTAGCAACCACAAAAGCTATCGTGGAGTGAAAATGAAAGTCAGTTTTTTTTGTGAAGGTGTTATGCTCATGTTGATCCCAAAAAACTGCACTGTGAGAAATCTTTGAAATCAGTATGTGATGTTTTCATCCATACACAGAATGGGAAATTTACTATATTTGAACTTACGTCCTTTTACATAAATATACATTTGAATTATGTATGGGGAATATTGTTACAATACATACTTTCTTCTTAACACTTATAAACATCCGAGTTTTAATTTTCAAATAATGTCTTACCAGTATGCGTTCTTCTCGCCCGATCAGTGAGCTCATATCGCGCTTATCTTGAACAGTAAAACGTTTTTTTTTTCGGTGGTATTAGTTAATAGTTGTTTAGTTTTTTTACAAATGCGTAGATACTCAGTGTTATAAAAATTCAGCTGTCGGCAACGGCATTTTTCATCGGAACTAAGAAAATAATAATAATAAAAAAATGAATAAACAGTTTTTTGGACAATTGGAAGCTGTGAAATATTTGAAAACAAAGGGACAAGAAAAAAACCACTTAAACTAAATTTATTTTCCAGCTTTGTTAAATGTGAGTAAGTATTAATTAAATGTCTTGTAAACATTTACTATTCGAAATTTATTTGTAGTAAACTTCTTTATTCAGAACTCATTTATAATCATGTGCAAAAAATAATTTAATTATTTCCCAAAGTCACCCCCACTTCCCCACTTATGCACTCTACCGGTACACATAAGGCTGGAGGGAGGAGCTTGTGTGTGTGTGTGTGTGTGTGTGTGTATATATATATATATACATATATATATATATATATATATATATATATAAACTGCCCTGACAAACGTTGTTTTGTCGCATAAATAACTTATTGTAAGGGTGTAAGGATGTGGTATATAAGTGGAAGAGGTCTAATAATAAACAAATAATAATAGAGCAACGACACCTGGTGGGGATAGACTGGTATCAGCTCGTGGGGATAACTGATCAATTACCACTTACACAGTTATCGACCGGGTTCTAAAATTATTAAATTAAAAATATTTACTAAACAATATACTTAGGAGTATAAAAAATAGATAAAAACCTATTTGCAGACTTACGAATGTCTATACAAAATTTCATTGAAATCGGTTAAACTAATTTTGGAGTATTATGGAAACAAACACTGTGACACGAGAATTTTATATAGGCCTATTAGATAAATTAACACTAACTGACTGACTAACTGACATATCAAACTGCAGCCCCCTCAGGTCGTAGGCGAGCACTAAGGAGGGATTTTTCGAAATTCGACCTCTAAGGGGCTGAAAAAGGGTGAAATGTATTTCCGAAGGAACGTCTATAAGGCTCGAACCCGACGGCCTATTATCGTGATTTTTACTTTAATAGGGCACTCATAAAAATGCATATTGGTCAATTTAAGGATTTTTCGAAATTCAACCTTAAATGTGTTTCCGATTAACTATCGATATCTATCGAATTCTTCTGTTTAAAGAGTTGGTATTCACTTCAAAATATTACTTACGTAAATACCCAAGGGTAGTTTAAGGATTTTTTGAAATTCAATCCCCCAAGCAGTAAAAAGGGGCAAAATGTGTTTTTTTTATTAATCGTCTTATCTTTGAAACACAATTGGCTATCGTCGTGATTTTTCTTTAATTGGTTACGTATACAAATGTTTATGGCAGGACTCCAAGACGTTTCTAAATTCTTTAATTAAGGGGGTGAAAACACGTGAAATGTGTTTAAATAAGGCCCAGGCGAAGTCGCTGTTAGTGGCAGGGACAAACTTTAGACTGTTTTTAGCTTAGACAGCTATAGCTACATATCCTGCTGCAGATTTTGTTCAACTAGCCACTTGGACATTCTAACAGCTGATGATTGAAGTATCAATCTTGTGTACAAAGAGATTTTTCAGTTAAAGTAAATATTATCAGTTACGAATAATACTCACGAGCAAAGCTGCGGGGGACTGCTAGTGTGTGTGTGTGTGTGTGTCTATATATATATATAATTTATTCCGATGAAACTAAGGATATGTTTTAGTGGTAATTTTTAAATAATGTTACAGGAACATGCGTAAGCTTATGGGTAGGGACCTGCAAGTATGGCGTTATTATGAGACAGCAGACTGAACTGCAGATTACTATGTGCTCACATGACTTATGTTGTTGGCTAACAAAGTGGAATGATACGAGCTCTTGTGTACAGTGCCTACTGTCCTGTAATGCAGCAAAGTGACGCAGGACCGCAGCCAATAACGCCTCAGAGTGTGCTTGGGTGAGTAAAGGGCAGTGAATTATGTTCTGTCATCAAATAACGACATTATTTATGGGCTGATTGAACGCTGTGGAGTGTTTCCACTTCACAAAAACCGTCAAACAAATAGAAACATGGCATGAGAAGAATTCATGTCAGGTGGTTACTAAATACAACTTGGCTGAGCTTATTTCCGTGCGGCAACTACCGAGAATGCTAATAGTTTCTGGAAATGTGCCCGTTGAAACCAGAATTATTCGAGATACAGATTTTTTTAATGATGTTTCCAGCGATTTCGCTAGTCATCAGTGGCGGCTCGTAGGTTCTTGTTGTCAGGTAGGGTACAAGTTGCAACCAGGGACGAATCATAGGCTTTCCTTCGCCCGGGGCAATAATTGTGATTTGCTCCCCCTCCCCCCTACATTCTCACCCCTTTTCACATCAGTCCAGTCTACCCAACAGATCTTGTAGAAATACAAAAATCCTCTACTTACCAGCTACCTTTCGCAGTGTTTTACGTTTGCATTATAATTATAAATACTGTATTTATAACATTACATAGTATTCACGGTCAATAAAAATACAAAACTAGTAAAAGTCTAAATATTGGTTGATATTGTATAATTTTTGCACTCACATTTCATTCCTAACTGAAAATTTTCGGCACCACCAACGCCCCATCTAACCCGGTGCCCGGGGCAGTCTGCCCTCCCCCCTCCTGATCCACGCCTGGTTGTAGAGAACTGTATATGGTGTGCGCTAGTTGACGCTACATCCACTGACATGCTGGTATGTATTATTACTGACTGCTCACAACACAAGAAGTAGCCTGTAGATATCTCATGTTCATTGGTATACGGCGGCGCGTTCTCGGTAACTCGTGTCCTACCTGCCAACAACACTCGAGCCGCCACTGATACACAGAGTAGCGGAGATCAAGGCTCTGTGATTTCAGATTTAATTAATTCTGAGGGCATTGTACATAATTCAGGGCTAAAAGAATTAGTGAATGATTTTCGGTATCATATAGCCTATTTGCAGAAAATAAAACAGTAGGATTCACCAACAATAATAATTTTTTTTTAAAGTAACGTATTTCTGAATAACAATCTCTGGCGCCGAAATCTCGTATATTTAATTGCGACGCAAGATATTACGCTTAATAAGTGCATCATTCTGAATATATGTTTACTCATAGCTGCTAATATTATTGTACAGAATTGCTGTTTTGTAGTTTATCCATATTGACTTTCAAAACGTGTATGCTCAAAACGGTATTTTTAATGTTTATTTATCTACCATAGACTGTTTTTTTAAACTCACATAATCAGTAAATGTTGTTTATTGTACACAATCCAACCCTTGCTCAATATCTACGTCCATAGTGTTCGTGAGTCATACTGATATGAAGCCTGCAACACTGATGAAGAAACCTGCTATACGGGAAGTAATATCATTCACAAGACAACTTGAGGTGCTTACAGTATTTTGCCACTTCCAACCTTTAAAATACTACACTTTGGAATGATATCACCGACAAGGCGAAGACAACTACAAGTTCCCGATGTTGACGGTAGACGCCACGAAGATAAAGGCGATGAATTTGAACACACACACACACACATATATATATTTATATATATATACACACACTTCCATGACAGGCAAAAGGAAATGTGCAGTTGATGTCACCAGGAGGTCGATCTCCGGACGTTTTTATTAACAGTGCAATTTTCTGATGATACTAGAAAGTTGGAAACAATTGAAAGCTTTCAATATCGTGAGGAGCTCGAGAACATTCAATCATATCCCTGACAAACGAGGAAGTAAACTGTTTCATGGTAGCTTGGACAATAGCCTAGTTGAAAAAGTACAGCGACTTTAGGAATTACTACATTATTTATTATAGCCGGAATGACACGTCCTGTATAAAACTACATATAAATACACGTCTGTAGAAATACATTTTTGTTGTGTTCTGACTATGTTATTGATAAGCGAACGAAGTTCGTTATGGAGACTACATGATCTCTCTGTTTTTTTTTTTTTTATAAAATCAAACATGTTGTTGATAATTGAAGTATTGTCTACCTACTTTTGAGAACTATATACTGTGATAAAATAACGGACACTCTGTTTAGGTACGTTATAAATGGGAACTTAAATACAATAAGTGCAATATTGATTACATTACGGTTGCTTGATTTAAACTATAGGCAGGTAAATAGAGGCTAATACCGGAAAGCTCTAAGCTAAAAACAAAGACAAATATGCGAAAAATAACTTACAGGCATGAGTTGGCACTTCTGAATAAATTAATGTTATTACTTTTATTTTGACACTAATTTTCACTTTTTATGTGTTTAGCGTACTACTGCTTATATTTTAGTTATTTTTGTTCTGCTGTAGCAACAAAAAATGGTTATTCGTTGAGAAAAGTTATTTTATCAGCACGTTGTTATGTTGGCGGCGTAAGTCTTTCAGTAATTAAATGTAGTGTGCTGTTATCTTGAGGTGGGAACACAATCAGTGTTCTCCTAGAATAGTACAAGCTGTTCGGCATTAGTTTATAGTGTATATGCTATAGGTGTGTGTATATATATATAAGTGTCGTGTAGTTGATGTTGGGTAAGACACGGCGGAATGTACACGACATGTGGCTGAGCTATCTGTCCACACGCGCACTGGAAATGTTGCCAGCTCAGGATCCACCACACACGTCTTCCACGCATGCTTGTTTCCGTGACTCTTGTGTTGCTACAAGAGGCTGCTGACATCGCATCTCAAGGTCATCACCTTGGTGTAACACGTCTGATACTGCTGAGTATAGTTCCGTGCAGAGTCGTGGGTGCAAGGCGTTTCGACACAGCCTCTAGCTCTCAGAACCACAGCTTGCAACAGTACTTTACGACAATTATTACAGCATTATTAATTTATTATACTTTGACCTTACTTCTACGATTTTCATGGAACATATCTCAGACAAAAGGCAATGAAAATTCACAGATATTTTATTATCGTGCAACACTTAATGAGTTCTTGGTACAAGATATTCCCGTTTTGTTTAACACAAGAAAAATAAAGACGTACGAATGAAAATATCGAATTTGAGAGAGAAATTCACACATCGGTTTGAAAACACAATTATAACTGTTACTTGGCTTGGCTCATTTAACTGTTTAAATGCAGCACAGTGAAAAGTGGTTAGGGCTCGACGATGACGTCATACGCGGATATAAGCGAAAACATGTCACCCTGATTAATTTCTATTTTCCGTCAGATTATATCTTTCCGCTGCATGTAAACATAAACACTGCCACGTGCTTATATTTACATGGCTTGTGGAATGTTTACAACTGCATTAAACTGCTCCCATAAATGTTATCTATGTTAAACTATATATTTTTAGACAAGAATTTTCTCGAAAACGGATAACTAGTAATTTTCGACAATACGACATTTTTTGCTAATCTTCCGCGCCTGTTAAATCTTCTGTAGTAGAACAAGAATTACAGTCAGTGTTTCGAAGTTAGAAGCAGAAGAAAAGTGTCGTGCCTCATTTGAACATTGATTAGCAATGACATTACCAAACTAAATTACTGAGAATGAAGTAAAGTAATTAAAATAGACTGTACAAAGTTTCGCTATTTAATGTTAAATAGTTTTGTAATTTTATTAAAACTTTCATTTGGAAGCCTATTTTCAGGGTAGTACTACCCGCATAATTTCCACTAACTGGACAAATTGAAAATATGTTTTCCACATGTTCTTTTGTGAGCTATAACTAGGAACAGGAATTTTTGGTGAAAATATTTTTGCCCCACTCTGATTCAGTGACTTACGTGTACACCTGTAGCTCAACTTCATGGCTATTGACAGAGTGTTTTTGTGCAGAGTCGTTATTCATTAGACTGAGCCAATCAGTACACGGATAACTGTGACACGGGTTTAACCTCCAGACACTGGGTGTTACTACATACAATCACTGACCACAAAGCAGAGATGTAGGCACGCACGTAAGCCGCTGAAACAAAGTGCTGCAAACATATTTTCGCGAAATTTCCTGCTTCTAGCTATTGCCACACGAAATGAACAGACTCCGGCCTGACTCCTGCTGTATATAGGTTGGCCTAGTGACGTCAGGAGTGGCCCGCCTCAATCAGCAGACATATAAAACTACCTGCTCCTCCCACCAGAGTGCAGAGAATACACCAGTGAAGACGTAGCAGCGGGGGAGTGCAGGCAAGCAGATATAATTAACCACGTGGACGGTGGAGGCTCTGACCTAACTGGAGCAGTTGACTATGGAAATAGCGCCTCCCCTCGTGGCCTCCTTGGACCGGGATACACGCGGACAACACGTGCGTGACCGCCTAAGACTGTGGACGGCCGCCATGCTACCAACTGTACTATATCGAGGCTGTGCGACTGCCAACACTCTTACATCTATACAAGTATTCAAATATACAGTACATTAAAGTTCATCAACCAACGGGCAGTCATGCCAAACTGTACTTATACCCTAATTACGACTTTAAAGGTAAAGTTTTGTTTCGTATGTTTCAAATAAAGTTGTTTCCATAGCGAGTTCTTTCTAATGAGATAAGTTCATGCGGTATAATTATTTTTAAAGCTGTGATACTGAACTTAATTAATTTATTAACGCAATTTAAGTTACATAACCTATATTCTAAATTTTTTGAAAAGCTCACAACACATTTTTACGGAAACAACAAGCAGGAAGGTATTATTGTAATTGATATAGTTTTTTTATAGTAATTAAGGTACTGTATACTAGTTATGTCTTGGGGTGTATGGAAACAAATTTGAAATTATTGTCTTATGGTGATTGTAAAATAACTATAAAATAATATTGTTACAAAAAATGGTTACAAAGAAGTAGCTTTACTTTATGATACTACCGGTACTAACAGGACAAATAGCAATATGATCACCTCAAGCCATTAAACATAGCGTTTAATTTATTTCTTTTTCTTGCTGAATATATCACATAAACACGTATTACGTACTCTGCACTATACACCATGCACTGTGAACTTTAGTGCAGAAATGGTACATTTGTGACGTATGTTTATGAATATTTTTGTACCCCTAGATGTGAAGATCGCTCCTCCAAAATACTGACATGCAACTTTGCAACATCCTGCATGTAGGTTACTCTCTGCATATAGGTTACTCTACGTAGGTGTTTACAGAGGAGTGGTCGCACTGTTAATATGCACTAGATGTATTGCACGAGGCACGTAAATTAACGCTTCAAACTTTATATAATACCTACATGCTCGGAAAAGTCAGTATGTAAAATATTAAATGAGAAGAATACTGCATAATTTTGTAATCGCGTTCTTGTGACGTAAAAGCCAACGACTTAAAAATTGTTCGTCACTCGAGCGAAATTACTGCTCAGAAATCTAAAAATAACTATTTGATAAGATTATTGTTTTTTGATTTTTGTATATCGACTTCAAAACGACCTTAAACTCTGGATTAATGTCCAAAGTAAGGTTAACTCCGCTACATGTCAGGAAGATTTTTGAACTTTTTATGGACGAGTTTAGCAAGGGACATTTCTTGTCGCTAGCTGCGCTAATGTCGATAATGATAGGATTAATATTGGCTAGACATGTTAAAAGGAAAACATATGCTAAACTGCGAAAGTAAAATTATTTCAGCTTTTTAACTTAATAAGCAAACAAGCTTAATTATCTTCGTAATTTACGGTGTATTACTTCTAACCGGCAATATTAACAACAGATTATTAGCTATTAACCAAAAACCTGCAATAGAAATAACCTTAACCAGGTCTCACAAACGTTTACTGAACACCAGTCACAGGAATTGGAGTCTAGAATAATTCAACTGTAAACTTACACATTATCTTCGGCGACAATACAGTAGATGTGTGAGCCAAGTATTTAGGTAAACTATAATAGCCCTGAAATCTAGCCATTGTGTTCCTATATACGATACAAACACCTGGAATTGAGACAGACAAAGAACGAGGAGGGAATAGGTTGTAGTGAAGAAACAAGCGAACAATTTGGACTTATTTCGGAAAACATTTAAAACCGAAATAAGAATACACGGACCAGTGATAAAACCAGTGTCCTTCTGAAAGCGAGTCCACTGAGTTAGCATTGCGCCACTTCGCTCAGTTCAGGATACCGATTTTGTTGCTCTGCTTGAAAAATGTTTTGTAAATGCCGAAACAATGTTAATAGTAATTAAATTAATGAGAGACGAACACACTCTACAGACGGAAATACTTTATTCCAGAAAATAATTTTCCTATAAGTCGCTACTAATTGCTGAATTGCAGGAGAATGCATATCGTGAAAGTGGGCTCCTTTTGTCAAATGAAAAAAAAGAAGTTACCAGCATATCTAATAATCCTACTTTAGAGTGGGTGCAAATTAACCCTTTAAGTTAAAATAGTTTACATACATCTAGGGATATTAAGTTATCTTAATTTAGATTATTTTTTTAGCTATATTCTAGCATGATTGATCTGTAATAATAAAAACATATGACAAAAAAGTTTATAAAATTAAATTGGCATTCACACAAACACACACACACATATATATGTATAGTATGTCAGGACGGAGTGTGTTAAATTTCGTGTGGTGATAGCACACAAAAAAATCATGTCGAAATCGTATTTACATTTTGTCCCTAAAGTGAAAATTGTTGAATAATGCTACCTTGAAAATATTCAC
The DNA here is from genome assembly GCA_003012365.1 of Medauroidea extradentata. Taxonomy (NCBI): domain Eukaryota; kingdom Metazoa; phylum Arthropoda; class Insecta; order Phasmatodea; family Phasmatidae; genus Medauroidea; species Medauroidea extradentata. Next base: position 13,458 of record PNEQ01023459.1, read on the forward strand.
TAGCCGACGAGCTACACTCCCAACCGGTTTACTAAGGAACAATAACCAGCTAAGTGCCTGATTATCAGTGTAAAATTCAAATCTACCGGTCTCAAAATAATCAGCAAATCGCTCAATCCCAAAAAGACAAGCCAGATATTATTTTTCATAAACTGAAAATTTCTTATCTCCCACAGTCAAAAGCCTACTCACACATGCTATAGCGACCAATGCACCACATACTTCCTGATGTAATACTGCATCTACATAATAATTTCTAGCATCTACATGCAAGTGAAAAGACCTATTAAAATAGGACAAATGTAATACTGGAGAAATAACAAACTTCTCTTTTAATTTTTCAAATGCCTTACTTTTCTCTACTTCCCATATAAAGTCAACTCCTTTTTCCTGCAATCTATTTAACGGTTCAGCTATATGGGCAAAATCAAGAAAAACCTGCCATTCCTAAAAATCGGCAAACTGATTTTAAATTACTGGGAGATGGGAATTTAACAATGCCTTGTACGTTTTCAGCTTTCAGCTTTCAGTAACTTCTCCTCGTTTATAATAAATCCCAAATATCTTACATTGGTCTCAGCGCAAGAATTTTCTCGGGATTCACAGTGAACCCTGCCTCACCTAATGCCTGTAAATACCAATTCAATTCACTGAAGATGCTCCTCAAAAGTGTTACTGTAAATACACACCACATCAATATATGTAAAGACAAATTCATAATTATATTTTCCTAACAACTTCTTAAGTGTACGGGACATAGCTTGTCCATTGGTATAATCACAATGGAGTACAAATGTTAAGGGTGTACAGAATCTGGATGCAATTCACACTATTGAGAAGTCGAGTTCAAATTAAATATGGTAAAATACTTGGTCTGACCTAGGCACTGAAAAACTGAACCAATTATTGGAATGGGGTATAAATAATTATTTATGTTGGAGTTCACTCGACTGTAGTCACAGAAATGTTTCTTTTTTTCAAAAGTTTTCTTAGGTATAACAGTAGTAGGGTATAGCCGCAAAAATGTGGTACTTTCCAAAAGTTCCTTAGGTATAACAGTAATAGGATATAGCCGCAAAAATGTGGTATTTTCCAAAAGTTTTCTTAGGTATAACAGTAGTAGGATGTAACCGATATCAGCACAAGGCCGTCAGGCTGTAGAGCAGTGGAGCAGCCGCTGCTATGTTGGATCAATCTGCCGACATTTTGTTTTGCACGGCGACCATTTTGCTTTGCATGGCGGCCATTTTGCTTTGCATAGTAGCCATTTTGTTTGGCATGTTTCGCATTTTTCTTGCATTTACCATGTTTGTTCCTGGATGGTTTTCGTCATGTTTGTTCCAATGTTTACATAGTTGACTGCTAGAGTGCTCTAGTGTCGTTAAGGTTGAATTCGTGTGTGTTAGTAAGTTAAAGACTTTTGTTCTCCAGGTGTTTGTTTCGAACTTGCAACCCTTGTGTTAGCAGACATGTGCCCTAGCCCACTGAGCTACGAGTGCATTGATGACAGGCTAGTTAAAATAATGTATACATAAAAATAACTTATTTAGCAGATAAATGTTCACATTTAATTAACTTTTCTTTGAATTTTTATCATACTTATGTCTTATTGATTTTATATATACTACGATTTAAAAAAAATAAAAACTATTTCTGTCTTACGAAACTTCAAAAGGACGATTTAATAATTTATATATGATTTTAAAAAAACCTCAACGAAATGTGTCTACAAATCCTCAAAGTGGGCACTTAAATAATTTTATATGATTGAAAAATCTCAAACTGAATGCACACACGAAACTTTAAAGTGGGAAATTGAATCATTTGGGTACACACTTCAGGTTGTGGAGCAGCCACCACCATCAAAATCCCCAGCTAAATGCACCTACGAAACCTCGAAGCAAGCAATTGAATCATTTTATATATGTTATGTAAGGACCATTTCCTCATACACAATCACACACGAATTCACCTTTAACAGCAACAGCGACTCTAGAGCACTCTAGAGACAACCATATAAACATTGGAACAGACATGGCGGAAGCAACGCCGTTTAGCAGCCAACAGCATAAACAAAGTGCGACACCAGTGCTGCCTAGCGGCATACGATGGAAACGTGGCGACGTTAGCCTCGCATATCAGTCACCTATGTAAACAAACATGACCCCCCAGCAGACTATGACTAAGTAAAATTTTGAGGGGAAAAATTTCCTTGTTAGGAAAAAAATTCTCACTCAACATGTGACTGCTGGAAACAAAAATAAGGACACCACATGACAAGATGGACGACATACCGTGGCATGACATGATATTACAAATGACATAACATATGATATGACACATGACATAGCATATGGCATAACATGACATAATGTATGACAAAACATATTACATAACATATGGCATAATATGTGACATAACATACGGAATAACATGTAACATAACATGACATAATATATGACACTTGACTTGTCATGACATGGTATGACAAATGATGTGATATGACATTTCGTGACATGATGACATATGACATGACATGACAAAATGGCGGCAGCTGCTCCACTGCTCCACTGCCTGAATCCTGTGTGCTGACTTCGGCTATATCCTACTACTTATAATGAATGCCTGGCTGACATGAACTATTTGCTTCTTGTATAATGCCTTGGGATAATAATTCAGATATAAAGTTTTTAAAATCCTTCATCTTCGGGAGATGCACACAGTAAGGGACACTTACAGGTCCATGATCTTTAGTTTTTAACTGAATTGGCACATTCGAGTATTTATAACATGAGGGTATTTATCCTGAAGCAATTTTAATTTATTCGTTTTTTCTTCTATTAACTGATTTACCAATACCTGAGTTGCATAAAATTTCTTATGTTTAATTGGAATCAAAACTTGAGGACATAAACGGAAAATTATATTTTTGTCTCCAAAACCTAACATAGCGTGGGTCTTTCTAAAAAAATCTAACCCCAATGTCATGTTCGGGTACAAGGATTCAACCACGTGGAAGCTAAATTTCCAAAAGAAACACCCATCTGAAAAAAAAAAAAAACATTCGAGGTCCTCTTCAAATCTTTACTCTGTCGACCGGTAATGTTCGTAACAAATCGTTACATGTATCCTGATTTAACAGCGACGAAGAAGTGCTTGAATCTACAAGTGCCTGAATATTTCTATAATCAACATATTATACAGTAGTAAACAGGAGACCTAACTTTACTTTATAAGGTATTTGGTTGGCCACGTGATTATCATATGTTTTGCTTTTTACGGGACATTGATACTGAAAATTACCAGGACGCTTACAATATAAGCCAATTACAGAATTCCTCGGATCAACTGGCATAGCCACCTTTTCATCCTGCCTTTCATCCAATACCTTTACTTCAGTTGTATCACGTGTGTCTACATTATCTACCTCCTGTATATGTCCTATCTTGGGGTTACCATTATCTACCTTCTTTCTAAAATAACAACGTTCAGTAGTAGGATTAATCACGTGACAAATATTATAGCTACACTTACCGCTTTCCTCAATGTTGTCATTCTTTTGCGACCCTAAAGAGCAGTTAGTTTGAATCATTTCCACCTCAGTAACAAATCCTAACAAAGCACTAAGTTTGTAGGCCTAGGGATACACACAAAAAATCAACATAATAACTAATATTGGAGAAGGGATTCAATACACCTATACCTAAAGAAAATATGGCACCTAAGACAGTTACAATATACCACAGTAAATATTCCTCAACAATCCTGATAATTTAAAGACAAATGTTTAATACCTGGTGCATTTTTGAACAGTAATTCAGCTAGTTAACCATAAATTCAACATGTCGTCTTATATTCTTTTCCAAAACAATATTCCATTACTTAAGTTAATTATGGCGACAGTAATTTTAAACTTAGTCACTCTAGTCACAGTGCTATTTATGATCTATATCTGTAAATTCTCAAAATTAATTTTATAAATTTCTAACATAAACTCCGCATAAATACCTGACAACATTTGCTATAAGGATTTTTCTGCTTAACTATTTGATGGCCAAGGCCCCTCATTCCAAATGCTTTTAGGATAAATAATTTTTCAGCCTAAATGAGAGCATGTATTGTTAAAAACAGTGTTAAAATTTTGCTGAAAATAGTGTTTACTATGCACTGCAATTAATTTAGGCCGATATTTATATGATTCATGTTATTCAGTTAACTGACAAAATATCCTTGCTTATATAATTAGGTTAACACCAGGGTCTAAAACAATAGTCAAAATAGAAAAAAAATATTCCTAACGAAACTGGGAGACTGCTTTTCGGTATCTGCTCTCTACCAAAAAATACTTCTCTTAAAAACAGTGAATATGAGGGATCATTCATCGCCTAAAGATAAAATATATTTGCGACAAAGCTACATAATAGTTGTTCACCTGAAACTAGAAATTTCTTGCCCGCATATTTATAGCTTGAAGTGCTCGAGGTCTAGGAGTGAATGTGAGCTGACGGCAGTGTAAACATAGTATGGTGTCGCCTGTGCCAAGAACGAGTGCATTATTGTACCTGATCACAGACGCCACTTCAGAAAGTGCATTTATTATATTTTAAAAATGAGCCGATGATTTATTAAAGTACATGTTCAAGTGAAAGTATAATGTTCACGACACCGCAGAAAATGCGGGAGACGAAATGGTGATTGGTGATTGGTGATTCACAAATTACCACACAATGTTGGAATAACTATAGCGCGACGGACGCGACGAAAAAAAGCGACGCGAATGACGAAACTTGTCAGTCAATAAGCGTCGAGGCATTTGTGACGTGAGTGCGACAAATATGATGGACGCGACACAACTTCCGAATATTAATTATTTCTATTTCGCTCGCGTAGCGGACATGATAAAGCTGGAAAACTAAATTTTATTTTGTGACCTAATGTTGGTGAAACTGGCAAGTTGGAAGTAAATTGCATTTATTTATTTTACCGGAGATTTATTGTTAGTTATTATAAGCAAATCACAGTCTCTTTAAGCAATCTAGTAAGTGTGATTTTATTTTCAAATTTCGGATTACAAGAGGGTATTTGGAATATATTACTAGTATATTAGATAAAAAAAAATACTGTAAACATCTATGGCTGTCATACTAGGGGTTAATATGTATTGGCGAGGAACCATTCACTGTAGTCCTACTATTTATTTAGTAAGTTATTTGTCGCGAGGCAGAACAGAACTGTAAGTGGATATACTATAGTAGGGACTGCATGAAGTCTCGGACCTGACGTGAGATATACTGTAGTAGGGACTGCATGAAGTCTCGGACCTGACGTGGGATATACTATAGTAGGTACTGCATGAAGTCTCGGACCTGACGTGGGATATACTATAGTAGGGACTGCATGAAGTCTCGGTCCTGACGTGGGATATACTGTAGTAGGGGCTGCATGTAGTCTCGGACCTGACGTGGGATATACTGTAGTAGGTACTGCATGCAGTCTCGGACCTGACGTGAGATATACTGTAGTAGGGACTGCATGCATTCTCGGACCTGACGTGAGATATACTGTAGTAGGGACTGCATGAAGTCTCGGACCTGACG
>PNEQ01023460.1:0-19051 GCA_003012365.1 Medauroidea extradentata
GGAAGGGACTAAGTCACTTGACTTACTTCTATTCACTTCAGTTAGGAAATATCCAAACACACATTCTTATACTTACATACACCTGACTTACCCCCTTTCTCTGTAGCAAATGTGGCTAGGTATAAAACCTCTAAAAGTATTATAAACAAAAAAATCCCCTTTTGTGACTTAGTTCCTTTCACCTCAGTGTGATTCAATTTGTCACTGGTGCTCAAGAGGCTAGCCACAAACCAATTGACATGCGCGAACTGGGAGTTTCACATAGGAAAGGTGTGCATTAAATTTTTAGGACACCTCATAGATGAAGAGGGTAGCAAACCGACACCCGAACAAATTGAGCTCATTCAAAATCAACAGGCACCGCACACATGGAAACAACGTCGCAAATTTTTCGGCTTAATAAATTGGCTCAGAGACTTCATCAAAGATTTCGCCATAATTACAGCACCACTAACTGACCTCCTATCACTCTACAAACCTTTCCGATGGTACCTGAACATCAACAATGCTTCGACAAGTAAAAAATGAGATTCGGAGAATGTCCGAAGCTAGTCAAACACGACCCGAGGAGAAACTTATACCTTTAGACAGATGCAAACGAACTAGGACTGGGAGTGATATTATATCAGTATGGCGACGACGACGAAAAATACATTATCGACTTCAGTAGTGCGAAGTTTGGCGCAGTAGAGCATCGTTATTACGTAAATGAACGAGAGTACCTCGCGATTGTTTGGGCTGTCAAAAGATATCGACAGTTCCTAGAGTACCAGAAATTCACCTTAAGGACAGACACCTACTGCTTAGTATGGTTGCATTCGATGAGGGAGGCGCGAAGCAAACTGATCAGTTTGGCACTGTTCCTATAATCCTTCGATTTTGAAGTACAGCATGTGCCTGGAGCAGAAAATGAGCTTGCGAAAACGTTGTCCCGAGTTCCCCAAGATGTCACCGCTGTGGATGAAGAAGAAGGGGATGAAATTATGCCACCTTACTGCGCAATGAAACAGCTAGCACAGACGAGTCACCTAGGTACTACAATGTGACGGTGAAAGGTGAAGTGACGCTGGAAGAATTGAAGAATCAGGTAATATGCGCACAGCAACAATCCTCTTAGTGCGAGAGAAGATGGTGAAATGCGACCAAGGGGAAGCCCCACATTGGCATGTCATAGATGACATTCTGCATATTGAATGCCCAACATCCAAATTAAGCTGGAAACTCTTTGTACCAGAGGCAGAGTGATTGGAATCCCTACAGTTTGCCCACGAGAGTTCCGGGGAACGACATCTGGGTGGCACCCATACACTGACGAACCTGAAACGCCACTTCCACTGGCCTGGCATCACATGACAGACCAGGGACTTCGTGTGCCATTGCCAGAACTGTAATCGCATCAAAAGTCGACGACTGGACTGAACGCTAGGTCACTCTTTGAGCTGCTGTTATCACCTATTACATCATTCGAATGGGCTGCCATTTGCGAGAAATTCACAGGGATGACCTTTGCCTGGTGGAGGTGCGACAAAGCGAACAGAGACAGGATGAGAACCAGAAAGGAGGGGGCACACTACAAGAAGGCACACCAGCACTAAAGTCCACAGAGGACTTGATGGAAGGAGAGCAGTGGCGAAGCGTAGACGTGTTCCAAGGCAAGCACTATGTGATCTGACTATACACTTTGAGCACATAGCAGTTATGTTGTGAGACATCGGTGTATCACTGGAGGATTTGTTCCTCGCTACTAGCTAAGCAGTCTACCTGCTCCTACCAGTCAAATGGTTCCACAGACAACCGAGTGTTATGCACAGTCACTGCTAATCACCACTTGCCCTAGAACACTTCACGCTTCGCCACTGAAGGAGAATTAACTGTCCAGAACTCACGAAGCCCAGAGGGGGGAACCACCTGAGAGCCAGGGAAACAAAGAGGAACCAGCAGGATTTTATCAGCCTAACTTGTCCATTTCCTTACCCTTGCATTCGCCCTGGTCATCTTCAGCAGAGATGTCAAGCGAAGTGGAGCGACCTACCACCAGGATGCGAAGGCAGATACAGCCAGATGAGCCCAGTCCTGTCAAGCAGACCTGGAGAAACTGCTGACCTCCGAGAAACCCACAATCACCTTGCCTAATGACGCCGAGGACGAGGTCGTCAACGAGGGTGTTTCAGAGCCATCTTCCCCAACAGGGCACCTGTTACCATATTTGAAGCGAAAGCGAGGCTGACAGGGAGAGCAGAGACGTTGACACTCTTAAGTCAGACCTGCACGTCTCACCTCTCTTTCTGTATCGCTTAGGCGAAGGAGGCGGGCACAGCAGTTTATTACGGTGGCCGAAGATGTAGGACCATCCAGGCCCCCTGCGAACTTAGGCGGAGAGACCCTTGCGCTACGCACAGGCCTATCAGGCTGCCTACACACCCGCCAACGGACTGCAGCAGGTGTATACAGAGCAAGCACACAGTCTTAGCGGACACTCCACGAGTGACTTCAGAGAATCAGCGCATTATCAGACAGCACGACATCAGCAACGCCATCGACGAGTGGCAATCCTATCACCAGCATCACCAGCAGGTCCATACCAGCTGTGAGCCTGCAACCTCCTGTGAACTCCGGGCTACTAGTACCACAAGCGGCCGAACAGTCGCCTAAGTAGGGGTTGATGACATGTGCCACGGATGCCCATTCTGCTGCTTACAACATCTGGGTTATTGTGGGCGGGTCCCGGGCACATGACCGCCATCCCCACTGACTAAAACCACCTAAATGCCGGTCTTTGCTATGTAGCAAGTAAACTCCTGTTCCTGTAAGTTGTGATTATGGACTACCAGCCTCAATTGAGCAGTTTCAAACTACCCTTTTCTAAGTAGGGCCCTCCAACGAAGTGGTAGTATTTCCAAAATTAACTAGAGCTGCTAGAGACTGTCTGAATATGTTTGCAGATGGCAAGTGACGGCATCGGTTTTGAGTCTTGGGTGATTTGTGCTAAACTAATTATTACAGAACACGGGACTCTGTGGAAAGCCTGCCAAAAAAAAGGTGTCTTAATTGTCCCTTTCATATTTTCTTTTCTGTGTAATTTGCTAGTAATTTGGCTTCAGCGTTTACATTTTAAATATTACACAATTTATTCTGATTTCTTTTACAGAGGTATTAATTGTTGTTTTCATCTCACGACGTATTTTGTAAATCGCCCCTAAAGAGTTTGGACTTGCAGATACGGGCGTAAATATTACTAATGTATTTCTGCTAACGTTCAATATTTTTTCTGTGTACAATTTCGTTTTAAGATAGTGACGTCGACCGGTCCTCACAGGCGTTTGCGTGGTGTTATGTTGTGTAGGTATGGTGATATGACAGTGAAAGGGAGCCAGCATAGTCATCACTCGGACTAGCACGAGACTCTTGTGTCTGCAGGGTCGTGGTCGAACATCTGGGCTAATCCCTGTGAGGGGTCTGTCTAGTTGACTGTGGTGCGGTGAATAATGTTACCTGTCGAAAATGTTATGGGCCTATCCACGCCACAACCACACTGTATGAATGACACTGAGTCTAGTCACACATTGGCTGGTGACACACCAGCGGTGAAACAAATACTCTAAAGTTGAAATATAACTCGCCAACTGGTAGGTCTCCAGAACACGTGTATTGTATGTAATGTAATGATGATGATACAAGAACCTAGTTACCAGACACATGAATTAGGCCTCGCGGGGGCCATTTTGGGTGATGCTCACATGCCCGGAGAGGGGACATTTAATTTCAATGTGCGGAGGGCAGCGAGTCTTCCCAGTGTCGAAACTCTCTCAAAGGGCGCTAAGCAAGCGTTTTAAGTATTGAATTGACTTTTGCAGCTACATGGAAGGTGAAAAGAGAAAAGTTGAAGCTCTTGAGTGCATGCGGGAGTGACATATGTCCGACATGTCTGCCCGCTCAACAAATACTGCTGTTATCTTGGCGCGAATCCTCGGACCATGTCCGGCACTCCCGCCAAATCCAAAATGTACCTTAACATGAAATGATAACATACACAAACATGACCCTCTTACTCATTAAATATGTGTATTGCTCAAACTGAATTGTGCACATAATGTTTGTGTCTGACCCGGTGTCGGGTGGCATGCAGGGTGGTCGCACTCGATTGTCTTGGGCTGCGCTACACTTACACTGCGCTGATATACACTGTGGAGCAAATAAAAAGGCTTAGGGTCTCGCGGCGTCAATAGCATGTAAAAGCATTACACCAAGTTTGAAGGGAATGTGCACTACTGCATCCCCCGTGTCATTTTTAGCAGCTTACGCCGTAGAACGGAGTGGAATCTAGACATGGTACGAGGTGACCTGCTCGAGGGTATTTCCGTAAATAAACCAGATATTAAGTTCAACGCATTTCGCGAGTTCTTATTTTGAAATAATGGGATCACCTATCAGCATCATCAAGAGTGTTCCACAGTGTGCAACGGTAAGCTGCCTGCATGCTGGGATAACACGCAGCACTGGTTCTCGAGTCCAGATCGACTACTGAAGGGCAGGTGGGCCAGATTCGTACGCCATCTGGTCATCGACACACACCAAAATAGGTACTGCAGAGTCGGGCACATTTTCTGTATTCCTGAATCTACCCTGGCCTATCCACTGCCCGCTTTATATCTTATACTCTCTGATATTTCCCGATTTGGCAGTTATACTATGTGGTAGAACAATAGTTTCGCAGAATAGGAATTTCGAAGTTATCTGAGGGCTCTAGCGACTATCTACCAGTTGTGTTTTTCGTATCAGCTACTTTCTGCAAGTCATGTAAATATCGCCTGGTCAATGGTCTGTGAGTGTGTGTTGTAGCGAAGTGTAGATATGCTGAGTGAGGAACTCGACCTTGAGCCCGAATCTTGAGTTGTTGCTAGATTATTCCGAAATCCCAAATCTCACTTTTTACATTTCGAAACAGTAATCTCACTATAGCAGAATGGTATTATTGAGTAAAAAATTCAGCAGCGTGAAACGTTATAGTGAAGTTTCTGGGTATTTAAAACTTCTGGTCGTCAATGAAGAGCAGCCGAATCAAAAATATTTTATTTCATACACTGAATGCACTCTGAAAAATGTAACCAAACAAAAAAGGCTATTTTTATCTAGTCTCCGTCTGCTGTTTTGAATTTTTTATTTGGTATTCAGTAATGGACTCTGTACAAAATGTACAACACAACATGTCGTTTCCGATAGGATTTAAGAATACTTCATTCAACTGGTGTTATGCACTACAACAATGATTTTTTTAAGAAATTTTTTTTTGTTAAATAGTGTAAGTTAATGCGTTGATGTCAGCAGGGCCTCAGCTCCTTTACGCCTCGCCAGCCTGACGTAGGTGTGGAATAATAATACCTACAAACTTACACTACAGTACTACCGCAGGGTGTACCAGTGTAGCCCCAGTGCCACAAAGTGTGACCTCCACCCCTAAAGTGCAGAGACATGCAGATTTTCTTTTTCCAGACACCGGTTAGCTGTAGTTTAGTAGGCAACAGCCCATTGTCTTTTTCCGATACTGAACCGACAATCGCCAAAATATACCCTCTCGTTACTGGCATGACGTCTTTTTCCAGACACTGGCAATCTGTCATGAAGACACCGGTCAGATGTCTTTTGTACGACACTCAACCAACAATAATAAAAATATATCGGCCCATTACGGCAATATATATTTTTCAAAACACATGTTAGCTGTCGCTAAACAGACAGTGGGCCACTGTCTTCTGTACGACACTTAAACCACTATCGCAAAAAAGACACAGGTTCGATACAAACCAGATGTCTTTTTCCAGTAACTGGTAAGCTGTCATTAAAAAGACAACGACGGGATGTCTTCTTAATAACACTCACCAAACTATCGCCAAAAAGATACCGACCCATTACCGACTTGAAGTCTTTTCCCAGACACAGATTAACTGTAATTAAAAAGACAACAGGATGTCTTCTTTATGGTACTTACCTAACTATCACCAAAAATGCAAGCTCGATACCGACACGATGTCTTTTTCCAGACACAGGTAAGCTGTCATTAAAAAGACAACTAGTGGATGTCTTTTTTATGATACTCACCAAACTATCGCCAAAAATATACCGGCCCATTATCGGCATTATGTCTTTTCCCAGACACAGATTTACTGTCATTAAAAAGACAATCATTAGATATCAGTAGATATGGTGAAATTTCGCGAATTCAATTACCTGTATGTTAGAATCAAATTTCATATGCATACTCAAGCCCTGTCTATTCGTTCATTGTCTGCTGTTACACCGAGTAGCCACTCGTGAACAAATGGTCGGGGCTTGAGTATGCATAGGATATTTGATTCTAACATGCAGGTCATTGAATTCACGAAATTTCACTATCTCTAGATATTAGTTTTATGACACTAGAAAAACTATCGCCAAAATGATACTGGCCCGTTACCGGCATTATGTATTTTTCAAGACACAGGTCATCTATCATGAGAAAGACACTGATCCATTGTCCTATTTATGACACCAAACTTTCGCCAAAAAGATACATGCCCATTACCGGCATGAGGTCTTTTCCCAAACACAAATACACTGTCATTAAAAAAACAACTAGATGTCTTCCCAGCAAACATAAAGTGATGGTTACCTGTCCGCAAGATGTCCGCCTGTTGTCCAAACTGTACTCAGTGTCTACAACATGATGAAAGACAGTAGGAAATTAACCGTAAGATGTATTTTTAGATAAACATTAGCCATCATGGTAAAGATGTCCTCTCGCTATCCTTTTCAAGACACTTAAAAATAAATCGACAAAAATACGCCGGGCTGTTAACGGCACAATCACATTTTACAGATAGCAGCCCTCTGTCACGAAAGAGACACCGGCCCCCTGTCTTGACATGAGCAAGAAAATGCTGGGCCATTAACGGTTCAGTGATTTTTACAGACAATGAGATAATGTCACGAAAAAGATGATAGTCTGCTATATTTTTAAGGTCGTCTAAACTATATTGGCAAGAGAACACCTGATTGTTAACTGTGCAGTGTCATTTTTCAGACAGCATTTAACCTGTAACGAAAATTAATATACCAGTCTGCTGTGTTTTTAATTACACTAAAAAGATATTAACAAGAACCCTCCCAGCACAGCAAGTCGCCAGGATGTCCTAGGGACATCCTTTGAGGATATCCGGGTACATGCGATCCTCGGGATGTCATAGGGATGGATATTTCGGATGTCCAAGAGCTCCGAATAACCATGTCCCTAGGACGTCCCAAGTACCTCCTCGAAAAGAACATCACATCCCAGGAAGCTCCTTGGAAGACGAATTTGGGTCATCCTAAATTCCTCATCTGGGGAGCTCCCGGGGATGTCCTTACAGGAAGCTCCCACGGAGCTCCTCTGAGGATCTCCCTGGGATGTCCCAACAGGCACTCCCTGGGATGTCCGAACAGGAGCTCCCTGGGATATCCGAGCATATGCTCCCTGGGTTGTCCGAGCAAGGTGCTCCCTGGGATATCCGAGCAGGAGCTCCTACGGACACAGTGGATTTCTAGGCAAGTTCCTAATATGACCACTAGATAGCCCACAATATTATTTAAATATATATGAGGTTTGTTGCAATTAATTTAGTAGATAATTCATAAAATTTACGTATGCCTTAAGAAATTGGTAAATTTATTAATTTCGACACACATGTTTTATTATTACTGGGAGACTTTTGGAAGAGGAAGCATTAGAAAAATGTTATTACAGACGAATTGTTTATTCACAAGATTTTAAGAGGCTATATCAACAATTATGTGTATTTGACTGTGTGTTAAATAGTAAGTTTACATATCACCAAAATAAATACTTTTGTTTTCTTTTGTGTTGAATACTACATTTTTACTACATTTTTACTTTTGCTGCTGGAAGGAGCTGCTAGGGATGTCCCAGGGAGCTTCTAGGGATGTCCCAGAGATGTGTTTAATACATGTCCCAGGGAGCTCCTAGGGATGTCCTGGGGATGCATTTAATGCAGATCCCAGAGAGCTCCTGAGGATGTCTTGGGGATGTGTTTATTACAGATCCCAGGGAGCTCCCAAAGATGTCCCAGGGATGTGTATGCCAGACATCCTAGGGATGTCCATAGGTAGTACATTTCCATGAAATTTTCCTACATAAAAATAACTTGAAATGAACTTCCCTAGGACGTCCTTGGGACGACAGTTCCCACATCCTATGGACGTCCTCAGGATGTCTGTGTGCTGGTAGGGAAGATACCAAACAGTTAAAATGTATTGTGTTCTTTTCCATACAGCAGATGTGTAACGACAAATATACCAGCCTGCTATAATTTTAAGGACCGTTAAACAATATTGGCAATAAGATACCGGGCCTTTAACATACTGGTATCCTTTTCTGAATAGCACTGTGGTTAATTTCGTGCACGCCCTGTCGTACTGCTGTTTCCAGTACCCTACTATATTTGTACTGGTTTGTCTGTGTCCTTATCTAAGTCTTGCTCTCTTCGGACTGAGTGCATGGCAACAATCGCAGCCATGCCTCCAGACAACCCCGCTCAGCTTATGAGGCCCGCGACTAACTATCACCTTGCATGCTACCTAAGGCATATAAAGCTTTGCCTTGAGACACACTCAATCCCTCCTTGCGATGTAACTAGTTACTAATGCATGCCGGAGTACCCATAGACTGAGACGGGGTACATGCTGGCGTAGCGGGATTTATGGGCTCACCTTAAAAACAATCAAACATGCTCAAGCCAATAGTAAATAAAGGACCAAAGAAATAAAGCAAAGTCCCTGCCTTCCTGCCCCCTTTTACTTCCAAACTCCACTAATAGACCAGGACCTTCCTACTCTCTCTCTTGCCATTTTATTTTCACTGCATGTAACTGCTGAGTGGTTACACTCCTATTCTGTAGAGAGGGCTTTTACTGTGCCTGTGCTGGATTTTCCCTCTCTCTTCTTAGATTATAGCCTAGCTATACGTACACTAAGGGAGGTAGTCATGAACCCAATTGCGGCCATGACTGTCCAATCCCTCTGTGCCGCGATGCACGCCCCCTTGTATGAAATACCTCCCTTGTATGTGTATGGGGCTCAGCCCTTAGACGCACTTAGGTCCCATTCCTCCCCCGGACCTCCACCATGACAGAGTAGTTTAGGGTAGGTTAGGAAAATATCATGCTCAACCTGTATACGGCTCTACCTTGAGACTCACTCAGTCCCTCCTCGCTTAATGATTACCTACTAATGCATGCCGGAGTACCCATTCACTGAGACGATGTAAACACTGGCGTTGTCGGATATGGGGGGGCGAAAACCTCGCCGCCGCCTGCAATACGCCAAGTAGACACTGAGCAGGAGTTCTGGGCCGGCCTCGGCCACGTTTCCGCGCAGGTATTGGCAGTGGTCTCACTGGTAAGGACACCTTTCTAACGACATAGACTGAGGCTTTTTTTTAAAGTAATAACAGTTCCACTGAACCTTGTATTCGTTCGTCTACCCTAGCTCCCTACCAACACCCCTCCGACTCTCCCCCCAACCCCATCCTCACATCCCTGTATCCTTTTCATCTCCTTTGGCCAAGGAGTACGTCGAGAGGAATGAACCTTGCTGCCCTTCAGGCACTTCCCCCGGTAACAGGTCTCACCTATTCCAAGCCAGGAGTCGCCGGGGCTGAGCTGTACCAGTCATTAACCTCTCTGGGGGTTGAGCGGTACCTGTAGCTAGTTTAGGGTGCTCCACTTGGGAAAGCTGAGTGTGAGGTGAGCTGCCAGCATCCGCTAGTATGTCCAGTCTCATAGCTCGTGCTGCGGCCCTCACAGACCCCTGGGACTGCTTGATAGGCGTTGGCATCGCGCCAGGGCGCTTTCTATTGGCCCCTTACAAGCCGCCCATGGGAAATTATTAGTCCTAATGTTTCATTTCGCTTTGTAACATCGCGGATTAGGAGATTAACTTACCATCTGACCCGCCAAAGGAGGATAACCCTTTCACCAACCTCGCAAGTACCTGATGTCCTGGCATAGGGCCAGAAGGCGACACAGGCAGAGGGTCGCCTCTGCCATCAGAAGGCAGTCGGACGAGGTGAGGTCCACAGCAAGGGTCAAACTGCAGATGCCCGCATCCGCAGCACTACGTCGTGGAAGCCATCTCCAGGAGGTAGTACCAGCTTCCCGAAGTAGAGACTATTTCAAGAGCCACATAGCTCATACGACAACCTCCGTTCATCACCAAAGACCCCGTTCATGGAGCCTCTTGCACCCTGCTCCCAGGGGCAAAGCGAAGACGCCGTCTGTTAGCTACCCAGACATACCTACCACCTAGGGATGTCAAAGATTTTCTCTGAAAACAATTTACCCTGTATTCCTGCATTTAATAAACCACATACGACCTGATATAAAACGATTGTAGGCGACATTCCATGGAAACAACAGATAGCAACAAAACATTTCTATTCAGACATGTACATAACTGCATTCTCAGCTGGAAGTTTTTGCTTGTTCTATAAATTTGTTGTAACATACCACTGGTTTGACTGTATGCTCAATATTTGTAATTAAAACAGCAACAAGCGCCACGAAGCATATTTGGCAGAATGCAATCAATATTTCACACCATTTGATCATCCAACATTTCAATTAACATGTCCCATATTTTGATCGTCTCTAATTTGACCATTCGAATCAAGCGAAAAATGAAGACTTTCGAAATGTTCCTTCCATGTCTCTGGGCGGCACTCGGCAGTGATCATACTTGATATATGCAGCAGCAATAATGTTCGTAATATCATATAAATAATATCACTGAACACTCGCTCGCAACATTATCATTTCACACTCGCACACATGTATGCATAATCACCAAATAAAGTACTGGTTCCGACACCTACGTTCTAAGACCGAATGCCGCACTCGTCTTCATTTCTACCCACAGCTGACGTGGTGACATTAGATACCCGATATCAACAAAACTAGTGCACCAGGTCCACAAAAATACTCTTTTGCCTAATAATTTGACTAAGCCTTGCTTGCATGTAGGCTCGCTCATTGTTCTGCAGAGATTTGTGTAGTAATGTTGTCGCCGTCTGTCCTTCGTAGGATGTGATTATGGTACGTTAAGGGGGAGTGTTAAACAATTTTATTATATTTTCAGTTTTTGAATCCTAACAATTATTCAAATCGTATTATCAGAAATTTTTCTTCGACAAAGCATAGGGTATATTTTTGGTCAACTGCTTGACATAAATAATAATGGAATCTTCAATTAATTTGTCATGCAAAAGCATTGCCGTTAACTTTCAAGAAGGCTTAGGCAGGCAGCCACATTAAGAGTTAGAGGACCTGGCGTGTGAGCCGAACCGTAGAGTGGTACGGAAAGTATTTTTTTCTTATGTAACTATTAAAAACGCCTCTAATAAATTTATTTACGAAAAGACGACTCATTTCAATATGTGTCCCTATAGTTTTAAAATGCAGTACGCTAATTAAAAACATGATAACTAAACTCCTCAAAATTGGTAAAAATGACTTTTTCTCGTGGCAGTAACTGAGAAAATATTAGCATATTAACCTTAATTGTAAAACAGAATCATAGAAACCATGCGTTGGACGTTATCGCATACTTTCCACAAATAAAATAACAGGGTCTTAGCTTAAAGTCCCATTGAAAAACACTTTCAACGAAAACACTGCATCCTAGTTTAGTACTTCGCGCCTAGAGGCGATGAGGTGTTTGACAGGCGTGTTATATTCTACTTATCGCAGTTCCCATTTCCGTGCCTCAAACGTGAAAACAGCTAAGGTCCAATAACTCTTAAGGGCATTCGGTGTGTAATATTTTAATTTTATTTTCTAATAAAGCATATTCAAATTGATTAGGATGATATAATATATTTAATAAGTTAATAACTAAAATAATGCACCATAGTTTCGTTTTTTTTTTGTTTGGAAGACGATTTTAGCCAATTTTTTTTTGTAACTTCTTGAACCCAGTTCTTAAAAATTTAGTACGCACGCTATTCAATAACAAAATCACGTTTTCCGTGCTTTTATATAAACTCCATAATCACAGCTTAAATAAGTTCTGAATTTATATGAGTTTGAAGAATTAAATTACATCCAAATTTTGTATGCAGGTCTAAGGAAAATCTTTATTGTGTAACTATAGTGTTAGGAAAAGTTAACAGAAAAGTTCTTTAAGGTATATTTGTTATTTTGCGCTGAAATTTTATTTTTTTAAGACAATATGTTACACTTATGAAAACCACCTCAACAAACCTTGTTTTTTGGTTGGTAGTGTACGAACGTCACACGACTCGAGGCTGTAAATCTTCCACAGCTGCTAAATCCCTCTAAGGCTATTTACAATACCTGACTCCCATTTCAGTTACAGGATTTACTATCGTCATAGATAGGAATACAGTTGATTTTATTTTAAGGAAGAATAGCTTCTGCTTATAGCAGTCGCAATGTTTCTCTACAGATTATATTAGTTTCCTAAATTATTTCATAAAGTTTTTTTTCCAGTTAAACACAAGGAATGAAATTGTGTTCCACGACTACAATTGCCGCAAATGTGCCTTATTAAACTCAGGAGTGCATAACGTAGTAACTGAACTGGTTTTCCATTTGCAGAAATAAAAAAAGTGCTAATGGAAACAATGTTTTCGTAACTGAAGGAGCGCCGAGAAAAGAAAGGGGGAAGGAAGTAGCGGCCTTACCACACCTCCTTATAGACCTGCCTTCTAGCGAGCCTTTGTCTATGTGGTAGGTGTACGCACGTACGTTCAAGGCAACGTAATTGTAAAAAAACTGCACAGTCGAGATATGTTGAATAGTGATCAGACCACGGTCGTAGAAGAACAGGTCTGGATACTCGCCTGGATATTTGACCCCCTTGTTGTTTGGCTGTAGTTCACCAAGTTACCGAGAATATCGTGTTTTATTGGCGCTGATGTTACGGCGGTCGGACTGAACTCCGCCCACTTCCTTTCCGCTAAGATAAACAATTTATCAAAACGTATTTTTTATCAATTTATGAAATACTTTTTTCGCTCACAAATTTAAGAAAAGGCTCCAGCAATTTTTATTTACTTTATAAATTTAACAATGGAAAAAAGTGGACGGAGTTTGAGTCCGACCGCCCGGAAAACAGCGCCAAGAAGTACGACATTCTCGGTAACTTGACGAACTACAGCCAAACAACAAGGGGGTCAAGCAAAATACATTGTTAGATAGACGAGTGTCCAGACCTGTTCTTCTACGACCGTGGATCAGACATATACAGACTTGGATAAATGGATATAGAGGGCTATTACAGTACAATAGATTGTATCTCATGTATTATCTTTCGATATTGTATATTGTGTTCGATGGCAAAATACTAACTTCAAAACCAAAGAAGAGAAACAAAGCAGTGAGGGCGCAAAACAACTGGCACAAAAAGAAGAAAAAAAAAACGGCGATCGTAGTTCACTGTATCATGTATGTTTCAGAAAAAAAAGTTTTCAGTTTATTTTTCCTTTAAAAAATTATTTTACAATGAACACAATTATTATTCAAACTTACAGTCGCGACACTTCTGCTGCATTTTTTGCTGCATGCTGGTTTATGGGACAAAAATTTCCGTGATAGAGTCTTGAATATCATAATAAATTTATATAGTTTGCAGAATAATAATTAATTATAATGCAGCTCATGATTCCCGTAACAATGTGCAGTACATATTAGTGAAACAAAATAAATTTTTGATGGCACATGTTTACATTATATCTTTTTTTGTTAATAAAACATTATAAATGTTTCTTGATGTTTTCGTATATGTTTCTCAGTGGTACAGATATCTCATCTTCAGACGTATTTTTCTCCAATTTTCCATGTAGCTATGGAGAATTAATATTTTTCTTAAAATAACACAATTTATTTTGTCATCAAAAAGTTCCGTATTTACAATAATAAAATAAATAATGTAATATTTTAAGTATAGGGTCTTTGTCTAGATACAATATTTAACACATAACATATGCAGTCACTGATATTATATTTGTAGCATTGAATTTATGGTTATAATATTTGTCACTGTATGGTTTAGAAATACAGTAATTATATTATTACCAGAGGTAATACGTGGCGTGGCAGAAGTTATTCTGCGACACTGTGCGGCAGGTAATTATATTCTTATAGTGCAACTTTAGAATAATCTATGCAGGCATTTTTAAATGAGATGTACCAGTAGTTTATCTAAGACAGTTATTTTTCAATTAGGTAATGGTTGCATGCAGTTTAGGTGGAAGTCATTGGAGCACATCGCTACAATAGAATTCACCGTTTTATTTGCAAAAAAAAACAGTACAGTAGTTCAATTGTAAATATTAAGCCACGCCTAGAAACGTACTTTGCTTTGAATGTTGTTAGTGAAGAGGGCTTGGTCAGCGTTTAACATCGAGGTCTTTAGCGCTGGTGAGGAGTGATATTATGTGAGTATGGAGCAGCGCCGGAATGAATGGGCGGGGGAAACGGGAGATCCCCGAGAAGACCCGTCGACCAGCGGTACCATCCGGCACGATTCCCACATGCGAAAATCCGGGGACCGACCCCGCCGGGAATCGAGCCTGGATCGCCTTGGTGGGAGGCGAGAGGTCTGACCCCTCGGCCACCGTGGCCCTTATGTTGTTAGTAATGACATCACGAATGTAGCAGATTAAATAACAACTGGCCGCGGATAGGGTTCCCAGGCGTCCGGTAAAAGGACACGTCTCCTTCGTATATATTTATTTCGTCTGGCCGGATTTTTCTTGTTGCTCAAAAATGTCCCGCTCTGTAACAGGATGAGACATTACCTGCATGAAATATTTTCTGTTAGTATACAACTGCATGCTATATTAATCTTCATGTATTTGCTGTACAGACAGACAAGGCGGCTCGTCACGTTACAATACATGTGTTGCGTGCACTTGCCTATTCACATAACCATTATTTGTTGTTTTCTTTGATATATTTATACTTGGTTATGTGTATGAGAATTATGTATTCTTTAAAATTCAAAGTGTTACATGAAAATGTGCGTTCATTAGTATTCAAATTAGTTATTAAAATTGCACACGATAGTTGATCTACGGATTATAAAATTTTTCATTTTCACCCTTTATGTGAAATGACCTCTTTTACGAGATGAGCGTCCTTCTTTTTTATTCTCAGTGTCTGGAAACCCTAGTCCTGGAGGCTCGGGCACCTTCAGCAGGCAAAGCGATGCGAAGCGATGTTAGTAATTGCTGCGCGTACCGCTGTATGTTCTGCTGAATAAGCCACTGCAGCGTTGCCTCTGCATACTAGCAAGTCAGCCATTTTAATGTGGATTGTTTTGTTTCATTTGGTTATGTTCGTTATAATAAACTATGGAGAGAGGTGTTTTACGACTTTTTGCCATTGAAGAATTAAATGACGGCGAAGAAAATGATACAAAAAAAATATGAAAACAAAAAATTCTTAACACTGGCCAACTTATTAAGAAATTCTTCATTTCCAATAATATTATAAGTAATCCCATCCATGGAATGACAATTTACTCGCGGCGACGTCATTGCCTGTTCAAAACACACAAGTCGTCTGCATGCAGCGGACTTGCAACCAGTAAATTTTTGCTGCGACTGCTGCAGGTGCGCTGCAGCGATTTGCCTGCTGAAGGTGCCCTCTTATCACTCCCAGCGGGTGTTAAGACGTACCAGGATCCTGGTACACGTACCAGTTTTCAGGATGCCGTACCATGTACCAGGACGCTTTCGTCCTGGTACGTGAAAATATCCGGATTACAGAATTATGCATTCTACTGTACTAAAATGTATCACTAAACCACACTCACACAAAACGGTTTTTTGGCACGACACAACTTCTGGATTCTCAGCATGAATCTGCATACACCGCAGGTTATTGCATCATCCAAGCTTTGTCACGAGTGCGAACTGTTGTATGTTGGGCGTTGGCAATACTTATTTACGTGCTTTTTACGCGAAAGTCTGATTTTCTGTTAACTAAGAGTATTCCATAAACATTTTCAATGTATTTTTTTCTCTTAAAATACTTAAGACATGTTTTAGTACTTCACATTTTTTAATGCCTGCAAGCATTTGCGATTTTTTTTACCATGTACCAGCTTTTTTTTGCGGTGTCGGTACCAGGATTTTGGAGTTACCATCTAAACACCCCTTGAGCGCTATACTCCCAGTGTGTAGGCCGCAGAGGGGAAGGGAAGGAGAAGAGCGTACACCCTTCTCACAAACATTTCCTTGTTATTCTTCCCTATCTACGAAAGCTCGAGCACTCCGAATGTCCTTAAGGGAGAGGTATAGTCAGTCGAAATTTTGGATTCATGTAGTTTTCATCACAATTCTTGTTTCAGATTCATTTATGAACACTTAACTATGTTAGAGCGTGAAATGTGCACTAAATAAGTTTCTGACGTCACAAGCAATTGTATCATAGTTTTGTTACGGTTTCTGAAACAGTCCAAAATAATTAATCAAAATTTTACTTCGGATCTTTCTACAGGATAGACTGTCGTTCTGTCAATACCAAATTACATAAACCACAGTATGTTACTGTGTTTTAAAACGTTGCCAGGAAACTCAAATAGTTTATATTCCTCAAAAAAACAAAAACAAAACAGCAACACTAAAACAAAGAAGAGACCTATTATTTATTTAATTGGTGTCATTTGTCGTTACGTTTATTTACACTACTTATGCACTTACTTTACTTAAGAGAAAAAAATACTTGATTTTCTTGGCTCACACCCACAAGCCAAGAAAATGCAGACAACGGCCGCGAAAGCCTGCGATCTATTTTTAAAAAAATACTTGCTTAATTATAGCCTCTCTCCATAAACACACTAACAATTCTCTACGATGACCGCTTCCTCGTCGTTCATTTTAAACCTGGCAGTTGTTAAATGTGTGAAGAGATTTTGGTCAGTGCTTAACATCGAGGTCTTTAGCGCTGGTCAGGGGTGACATGAGGGTGAATATGAAGCAGAGCTGGAATGAATGAGACGGGGGAAACGGGAGATCCCCGAGAAAACCCGTCGATCAGCGGCATCGTCCGGCATGATTCCCACATGCGAAAATCTGGGGACCAACCCCGCCGGGAATCGAACCCGGATCGCCTTGGTGGGAGGCGAGAGGCCTGACCCTCGGCCACCGCGGCTCGGACAGTTGTTAAGGGTAAACGTTTCAATCCGGATTTTACACGTCAATCTACCTCAGTGATTGGACTGAATTGTATTATCTCTGTACGACAAATTATTAGTATTTAAAAAAAAAAAATGATTGCATTTTAAAAATTTTTATTTTTAGTTTCAGCATTTTTTAAAAATACAAATAATTCTTTATTTTTATGAACATAACATTGTAGCCTGCAGTGTCTTTATCCACTGTGATTTTTTTGAGTTTGGTATAGCAGTTGGTTTTAGTGTAAAGGTTAAAACGGAAACATGCAAAATATAACTTTAACAAGCCGTTACGCAACAACTATCAGAGATAAAAACATTTCATTAGAGCCAAATTTAGTCACATTTTGTGTCTAAAACAAGAAAAAAAATCTGGTACAAATAAAAAAAATGGCGATGAAAATTTTATT
Source organism: Medauroidea extradentata (assembly GCA_003012365.1). Lineage (NCBI taxonomy): Eukaryota > Metazoa > Arthropoda > Insecta > Phasmatodea > Phasmatidae > Medauroidea > Medauroidea extradentata. The sequence continues at coordinate 17,640 of PNEQ01023460.1, forward strand.
AGTGCAAAGCCTGTGCTAGAGTCAGTGCACGTTTCTGAGTTTCATATACATCTGGGCCCCGATTAAATATCACCACCTATTATTTACACCGACGCAGGGCATACCAAGTGCAGAGCAAGTTAAACGGGTCCTGAATGGCATTACGTATTTAATTCCAATGCAACGCAGGTCCAAATTTTGCGTTGCACCCATAAACAGCGATATTTAATCGGCACTTTTTAAGTACTGCAGTTTGTAAAGGCCTTTTTAGCTATTTTGGAAGGCTTGGAAACAACGTTTTTACTGAGCATGGTGTTTTAACAACGACATTACGGCAATGCATAAAGTGTCCTATTATTGTACATTTGCACACGGGACACGTGTGGAATAGTTTCGTAAAAACGTATTTACTAACATACTGCAACGCATTTGAAGTGCGTGGTAGGCGACACCCTTAATAAAGGCTATGGCCGATTCCTCTTTCAGTTCCTGTCACTGTGTCAAGTTTTGTGTCACCATATACGTACAATGACATCACCGAGGTCGAGATAGAAAGCCTACTTAGCTTACCTCGCTCGGTATACTGTGTTTCATATAACATTTTGAGAACTACATATGGGCAGTAACAGTTAAAGTTATGTAATATGTGTAACAATGGCAGACATGCTCAGTTATAAAATGGACCTGATTTGTCCATTTCACATTTTGTACTACAAATGTTGTCTTGCATTGTGACACATGCGACAAAATAATAACAGTTTCTTCCCATAAATACTGTTAATTTTTACTGAAGCTATACGAAACAGAGTAGTCCAGCTTTTCCTAGCTAAATACACACATACGGCTGATGAAAATACTACATAGCCTAATGAGTCACGTGTTTAGTCCATTGTAAAACAGATCTGAAGGCGGGGTCCCACACCGTACGGTGAATTTAGCATTTTTCAATCATAAGAATAATAATTTCACAAAAAAAATATATATATATACATATACACACACACACAGACACATACTAGCTGGTACCCGCAACTTTGTTCGTGGGGTTTTCAATTTAATGCGATAGTATTTTTGAAACAAAAATTTTTTTGAAAAGTGCTAAATGGTGCAAAATTATGTTAGGGTCATCATTGTCCATTGTAGAATCATTTGAAAAGGAAAATAATTGTTCCACTAATTGTTTGGATACCCCGTTCTGCCGCTGTACCCCGTTTTGCTCCCACCTCCCACAAAGTATTGTTGCGTGCCATGTTCCTGGAGGCCAGTGGTCGGCGGCTGTTTCGTAACACCTTGAGGGCTGGCCGATGACTCAAAGCCCGGGTGGCTCATAGTGGGAAAACCGCCGAAACTACGTCATAGATACCTGTCCCAACTGCGTCTTAACCCTTCGAGGGCGGCCGACGTGACTACAAGCACATCCGAAACATGATGAA
>PNEQ01023461.1:0-19052 GCA_003012365.1 Medauroidea extradentata
TTATTATAATGTTGGTTATTTTTCAAAATGTGTTGAAACGACAATAGCACGACAGTACTCTAGGAACGTACTATTATTAGAGACCGGTAAATTCACGGGTACACTGGCATGAAGGCTATCCTACAAAAATACTTTTGAACTGAAGCAGACGTCAGATGCTCATTAACTGCTTGCGTTTAAAGTGATATGTCTGTATTAGTTACATTTTCATTATTCGCTCAAAGACTTCCAGGATATGTCAAATAAGTCAAAGACCAATTGTGAAAATTACACAAACTTACAATCCTACAGTGTGCCCAAGGGAAAACGCGAATGTTTTCAGGTCTGTAACTATTATACAAAACATGGCAGCTAAGCATGGTGGAATGTTTTCGAGAACTTGGTAACCTGGCATGCAAATGAACTTCTAAAATAAAATTGGAACTGTTTATACAAGCATTTGTCCGTTATAATCCGTTTGCGCGTGGATATGCACAGCTGATTGGTACGGAGACATACTGGAGCACAAGGTCAATGACCTTGAGCGCAGCTGTCCGGGTACAGCATGCGAGGGGAAGGAAACAATACCACTATATTCAGCCTACTCTGCCCGTCCATCGCGTAGCACAGAACGCAGAATTCAAATTCTTTTAATTATTTAATGTCGCAGGGGAAGGGGGGTGAACTGGCCTTTTGTTCCTCTACAAAAACGTCAAAACGCCAAACGTAAATTCCATGAAGGACAGGGATATGCTTTTGAGACATTATATCCATTAACATTTAATGCAGGAGGAGATACACTATTTCCCACATTTGATAATTATGTTACATATGTATGTGTATATATATTCACAGATTGGCTAAATGGCATGGTAGGTACTTGTTTCTTTGTAACACTTATAATTTAAAAAAAACAGGAGTTAGTAAAGAGAAAGTTAAGAGACAACAGTTGTAGAGTGGAAATTCTAAATGATCTAAGTGAAAATGATAATGTGATGTGAAGTATATTGCCACGCAGAACCAAGTTGCAGATGAACTTACAAAGCCTTTAAACGCTCCATCATTTGAAAAATTTGTGTGTTCTTTAGGGCTTGAATAGCAGCCTTTGTTTTTTAGTAGTGCTAGTGTGTTAAGTTTTTCATGTTAAAAATGAGTATGAAAATATTATTGAGGGGGAGTGTTGGAAACATTAAAAGTTTCAGTTGTGTGTATGCTTTAGCAGGATTGCAATTAGCAGTTAATCTATGTAAAGGTTTATAAGAAAAATAAATAAAAATATGGCTTTGGATGTGTTTCTGTTTAGCGGGACTGTTTGTAATATCGTTTCTTTTATTAATTAACATAATTTTTAACCTTGCTTGTGCTGTTTTGAAGTAAATTTCTTGCGCCATAAGAATGTTTCGGTTATGTTTCTCGTAATATCAAATTATGTAGCCTTGTCGTACATTAAAAATTATGTAGGAAGTGAAGGATAATATTTGTAAAAGGAAAATTGCCACAAAGTTATTGTTACAAGCATACGCCGAAATTGTGTTTTGTAGTGTGGTGAAAATAAAAAATGTTCGTTAATATCTAGGTTTTAGACGAAAGTATGAGGAAATGACATAGTTCAGTGCTTTATTTATGATATGAACACTTTAGTGTAATATACAAGTGGCATTCCTTTAGCGATTCATAATAAAGTAGTCATGTATAATTTATTAATAATTCTGTAGACTTGCTTATGTGTTTCGCATTCAAGACAGTCGTACGATGACATTACAACAAATTTTAGGTTAACTGAGGTAGGTGTGATTTATGTGGACAGCAACTAATATCAACAGATTAGTGACAGTGCATTAGTAGTCTCACGAATGACTTGAAACTAAGTGTGTAGTCCTCCTATCTTATAAAATAAAGAGAATCCCAACAAAATACTGTTTAAATAAGGCACTTGTGATGTGGTATGTGGAAATGAAACAAGTAGGTAAAACTGGTTTAATTATACTTTAAAATTACCCTAACCCTAAAACCAAGCTCTCTGGGTAAGGTTGAAAGATACAGAGCAGATGTAGCAGTGGAGATGTGGAGGGAGATTCTAGACAGGGAATGTAAGCAGGATAAATGAATAATATTTAGAAGAGATAGGGTAGGGAAGGGAGGAGGAGTAATGGTGTGTATGAGGGAGGGGTTAGAAGGATTGGTGGAATGGAATACTAAGAAGCAGCCGAAGAGAAAGTGACAAGTAAAAGGGATATGTAGGAATGTCACGGTACTGGAGCATACACACCACCAGGACAGGTGTGGGATACAATTGAGGAAGGACAGGATCTACAGACTTGGGCACAGGTAGTAGGTTGTGGCAGGGTACCTGAACAGGCCAGGTGTACAGTGGATTGAGTGAGTAGAAGGGATGGGTAACAGGGTGCAGGGAATGACAGCGCAGTTATTGAACAGATGCTTGGTGCATTCAGTAGAGGAACCTACTACATGAAACGAAAAGGGGGAGGGGTCCGCACTAGATGTGGTGTCAGTCAGGCCTGGGAATGCTATTGTTTGTGTGGTAGTACTCGAAGGGATCAGTGACCACAACGTTCCAGTAGTGGAGTTGGAGATTGGTGGAGAAAGTGCTGAGGAGGTTAATGATAAAGTGGTGCGGCTGTATGGGCAAGGAAACAAGTTGGGACAGAAATTTTCTAAAGGACAGGTTTGAGAAATGGTCTAAAAGGGAAATGGTAGATCTCTTGTGAAGAGAGTTTAGGAAGATAATTTATGAAATGATGGTATTTATGTTAATATTTTTAATTGTAGGGTAGGGTAACAAAGTTGTAGGGGTACAACTATTAAAAATGTGAGGCAGAGACATTAAAAATAATCATGGGGCACAGGTACAGAAAATTCTAGGGCAGCAGAATTAAAAATGTGTAGCAGAGAAAAAACAAATAAATGCTCACAATTGTGCTGCCATACTGTGGTGAGATCACACATTCCTACCTCTAGAAAACCCTCTTCAAAACATCCCTGAACCTACCAACCCCTTTCACCGTCACCAAGTCATTCTGCAAAACATTCCACTCCCTCACCGACCTCACTCTGTTCTCCTCCACACCATCTCAATCTTCTGGCTCTTGCTACTTCTTCCTCTATACCCTCCCTCAGTTAGGTGACAGTGCAACCCTCCCCATCCTCCCTCTGCTTTCACAATTCTGTACATCCTCTCCTTCTATCCTTCAATGTACTCCATCCCATTTCCTTCATCATTTTAAACGGCATATAAATACCTTTCTCCTCTCCATCCTGCTCCTGTCTTCTCCACCTACCTGCATCATTCATTTCCATTTACTGCACTTCAACTTCCATGTACGGGGTCCCACATTGTAGCAACATACTTCAACAGTGGTCGTACCATTGTGCAGTATGCATTTTCCTTCACCTCAGAGCTAGCTTCTTGCAGTACCTCTCCCAGCAAACCTAAAGCTCTTCTGCCCTTCGTAACCACTCTCTCCGCCTGTTTTGTCCACCTGTGGTCATTTTGCAGCACAACCCCTAGATACTTATATTGTGTGGTGTCCACTATACCTTGCCCATCCCATCTGTAAATGACTCTGCTTATCACTCTCTTCCTGGTAAATCTAACTAACTTAGTCTTACGAACATTGATCTTCATCTTGTTTTCCACAGTCCACGAACACAACCTGTCAATTTCTGCCTGCAAGTTGACCCCACTGCCCACCACTGAGTATAAAAAAAACAGTCATCTGCAAACAATCTTATTTTGCCACTAATCTCAATACCCATACCATTCACCATAGTGGTGAACAATACTGGACCGAGCACACTTTCCTGTGGCAACCCTGATGTCACCTCGCTGTCCGCTGTCAGTTACACCCTTCCTTTCACAGTCTGCCTCAGTCCTTGGAGGAAGTCCCAATCCATTTAATTTTGTCTATTTGTCTCACTATTCCAGTTCTCCTTTGCTTGAAACACTGACAAGTACTGAGCCTGCAGCATATCAGCTTTCTCTCTGTCATTTGTCACAGTTTGCCCATTTATACTTGTCACTGTTGGAATCCCTTCTCCAACCGCCCTTACCTTCTTCAGACATTACAAATAATCGTGAGGTAGAGGTACCATACAGAAAATTTTAGGGTATTGGTCTAAGCACAGAATTGTACAGTAGGGACACAGGAAATGTGAGGAAGTAACATTAAAAAATTATGGGACAGAGGTAAACAAAGTTGTGGGGGTAGGTGCACTGTATATGTTAAGCAAGGATTTTAAATATCATGGAGTAGAAGTACAGAAAATTGTAGGGTAGTTCACAGTTGTTGAATATAGGTACAGAAAACTGTAGGGCAGGGTGTAAGTGTGATATTTGTACAGAAAATTGTAGGGTATGACAGCTAAAAAATGCAGGGACAGGATCATGACAGAGATACAGAAATTTTAGGGTAGTCACAAAAATTTGTAGGATAGTTGCATTAAAAAATGTGTGGCAGTGACACAAAAAAATCATGGGACAGTGTCAGTTGCGCCCAAAACTGCGGGCCAGGGACAAAAAACATGGAGCGGTAAAGGGGGAATGAAAAATTTTAGAGCATCTTGGAGCAATTTAGAGCAAGTCTTGACAGCTGTCAAAAAATTGGCATCAGAACCATGTCCACACCTGACAGATGAGCACGTGAAGCCTGAGCGCATAAAAATATGAAAGTTCGAAACTGTGCTCAAGTGTTCAGTGAACATGTTTCATCTGTAATGAGGATGTTGACTACATTGGATAAATGAAAGAGTGTGGGGTGTGTGCATGTGTGGGGTGCATGTATGTATGGGGGTGTGTTAGCACGCACGTGCATGCATGTATGTACGTATGTCATATTATTTTACAGTGAGCGCAAATCTGCTATTAAATGCATTTGCTTACGCGTACTTCGATACTTTTGAACGGTAATCTGTACATTTCATTGGTATAAAGGCTGAATAACTTTTACAATCTCTCGAATTTACTTATAACTTATTTTCTCAAACATTGGCTGTGGGTGGCAAGGACAGGCAAATTACGTTTATTAAATGATTGTGCACAAGACCCCGAATTTTACATATACTGACAATTTCATTTATTTCACAGGTAAAAGTGTATTTTGGCCCATGGCCCACTTTACGAACTAATCAAAATAATTAAAATTGTGTTTTTCTGGTTAAGTATATGTAAAATATTTTATTTTCATATAACTTAAAACAACTTCGTAGTGTTCCTGTAACATTGGCAAGTCTGTAAATGAAATTAAATGAATCATACGTGCCTGTAAGAAATTATTTTTGAGGCTGTACACCAATATTAAACATGAAAAGTGTAGCGAATGTAAATAGCCATGTAATTCAACTCATCACGCCCAAGGATGTGTACAGTATATACATGTTAAACTATATTTGGAGTTACGCAGTCACTGTTGAACTTGTATATATTCCACTACTGACATTGTGTTTGGCTAGATGTGCCCCACACTGCATAAGGATCTGTTTGTCTGTTTTTTTCACTAAACTGAAAATTGTAACGAAGTAAGTTGTAATACCCAAAAACTCACAATTTTAAGGGTTTGGCAAAAATTTGTTATAATGAACAGTCTGAACTTTCATATTTGGGATTCAGTAAGAAAATTGTTTGGTGATAATTTAATGAAACAAAAATACTCTGCCTTCATGAATATTTGAGTTCTTATCAAAGTTAGCAGGAATATTTATAAACTACCGTTACACTGTACGACCACTAATAATACGACACAATATAGCTGATAATGTGCCCCACCGAATTGAATAAATACAGAAAGAAATCATTTTCACCATTATAAAACTCTTGTTTAACTTTCATTGAGGCCAATCTCTCACAAAATTAGTTGTCATTTTCGTTTCGATTTCGTGTAATTGACATGGGCCTATTTATCACTTTCGTGTCATTAAACAAAAAGCCACATTCGCACAACCCTAATAATTTTCCTCCACATTTTTATAGACTGTACTTTACAAGCAACCAATGGCTATGCAAGACGACGCTGTTGCAGCAGTAGGTTTCACCAGTAACATATTTTACGTGGTCGGTTTTCTAGGTTATGTGACCAGGATGTACAATCATCAAAGGTTCATCAGGTTGTGATCAGACAGATGAAAGCAATCACCATAGATCCCCATTACAGCGACAACTGAGAATGGCAATAAAAACTGGCTTTCTACAAGATTTGTGTTATATCCAGACAATTTTACACATATTTTTAGAGAGGTGGTGCACGTAAAAGTTGCATTTGTGGGTTGCATGTTGATTTTGTTTAGATCTGTGTTCATATTCTTCACAGTGTGTTTCAGCAAAGGAAACAGATTGCAGCATGCTTCATTTATAGGGATTGTGTAGCAGTAACAAAGAGTATTGAGTTACAAACTTTAATCATGTTCTTTCAATCTTTGCAGATAAAACAAACTGATCCGTTACGCATAGGCAACAGACACTGCAGACCTGATTTTATTTATGAATATGCTTTTTGACAGCGTAAGCGGTAACTGTGTGAGAGCCAAAACTCGGAAACATTTAAGGTGTGAAAATTCTAGTACGTCGAGTCATATTCGATTTAGGAACGAAGCTGTTCAAGTTTTGAAGTCATTCCAGTTCGTGGACAGCAAAGGGAAAACAAGTAGACCTCCTTCTGTAAAAAAAATTGGCTACATAAAATAGAAGACTTAAAAGTCACTTGGAGCAAACTTCAAAAGAAGGAATTTAAATTTCCTTTTCTGAGAGCGTTGAACCAAGGCCCCCTGGAGAATTTTTTGCTACATTCGCAGTCATTAAGTGCGAAACTCCATGCCATCCTGCACATAATTTACCTCATCATTTTAAATGCTCTTGGTGAATAACTTCACTAAACCACATTCTGTGGGTTCTAACTGCATGTGTTTCTTGAAGGAGTGCCGCAAGTTCCTTAGTCTTCTGATTTGAGTGTAAGTGTGGACGTGTTTGATGTTCTTTGCACTGAAGAAGATGAACCTTATTGTCCGGAAAATGACAAGAACTCACTGTCAGCTAGCACTAAAGTGTACATTAGTGGATATCGCACGCCAGGTAATGAAGAAAGTTGGAGACTGAGGAGTGCAGGGACAACTTATTTTCTGTTGGCCCCATTGAAAATTGTAAAACTGCTAGGGCTTATACACCTACTTCGTTAAGGTATCCAAACACATGTTTTATTAGGATCTGTATTATTGCACCTGATTGCATTTTAAAGCATTTTCCATCGATTTGTCATATGCGACATGTAAAAAAAACATTATGATTATTCGTATCTTAATGAAAATTTACAACTGTTTTCACATGTAAGAACCATGATTTTTGTAAGTTTGTGATGGATTTACTTGTAAAATTATTTGTACACTCATGGTGTAGGTCCATTAATCGCATATTAGGTGACAGAATTACTCACATTGCAGATTCTTTTGACAGCATTAAGAAGGCTGCATGTCATAAATTTAAATATTCTTATAAAAACAAGACTACACTCAAAACTCATAAGATCTACTGATATTTGAAAGATTTTAACTTTTATTTTAGGGTGAGTTGGTTCTGTTGTGATTTTTGTTCTCTTAGATGTTCTGTTATAGTTAGAGATCAGGCTGTAGATTATGTTTATTAACCTGACTTGTAATTTTGTCTGAAGACTGTGTTGTATCCAAGCTAGTTAAATAAGTGTATGTTTACTAGCAGTGTGTTCATTCCGTTTTAAAGAACGTACAGACCAAAAATATCACTAATACATGGTGTAGTCTGTGGACAAATAGTACCTGAAAGAGTTGTAAGAAACACGTTGCCTTGAAATGTTACTAGCAATTTGTACAAAATGCATATTTCTTGAAAGAGTAGTGTCTGCAAATGGAAACATTTTTTTATGTTAAATGAGGTTCATTCAAGTGAAAAATGTGCACTTAACGGTTTTATGAAGTTATGAAATGTAATTTTGTCGGCACTTTGAAAAGCTCTCCAACTTCGTACAACAGGTTGACACTTACGTTATTTTGAAATCTGATATTGCCAATTGAAATTTTTCAGTGTATGTGTAATAGGATACTCAATTTTGTAATTACTTGCCGATTTATACTTTTTTTCAGTTTCAATTTGGTGATTGGTTTTTATATGGTTTCTGAACAAATTAGTGTACCCTAAAATATCACCCGACTCCACATTTTTTACATTAGGCTTACCAATCAAATGATCCTGATTCATGGCATCTAAAGCTGTGCAACATATAAGCTGGTCTAACAACTACAGTACAAACCGAGCAATGCAGAATACTGTGATGTAACTACAAACACACCAACAGGACAGTTCAAACAAGCCATAAACAATACAAGCATAAACCCTCAGGGTAAACTATTTTTTGCACACATTCAGCCTTTCCCAAACCTAACCTTTGATTCGTGTTACAACACTATATTTATGAGGTTCCTACCACCCTTGGGCAATAGTGCTGAACTAAGACACTGGTAACTACTGTAGCCCAGCAGTGTATCGCCATATCAACACAACTCCTAGACCTTGACTTACAATTACGTTGGCACATTTTCAAATTTCTCACTGCAACCTAATTTGTTTGCCCTTTGACTGCTAGGTGTACTAATTCCCAAACTTCGCCTACTGTGTAACAAACTGGATGCTACCATTCTCCAGCCGAGGAAGCTGTCTCAGCCGGTCAAACAATCACATGAAAATAATTGTTGTACATTTATCATTAGTACAAGTCTGTAAATGTACCTCTACATTTTTGTCTACATACCTATTGTTGACAAATGAAAATTGTTAGTTTTTGTCAACATGTTTAGTTTCAATGTACTAAGTAATTACTTTCCGGAATTTAATGAGAACATTGTGTATAATGATTCATGCTGTAACCAAACCAAAGCTCATTAAAACATTCCCAATTGATGGTCGTTATCACAGTTTTATTAGGTTTTTGAAGATACTGCTTGCTCTCAAATGTTTGAAGCATGTGCAATAGGTACCAATCCATTTCCCTTCCACATACAGTAATGGAAAGTAGTGCACAGCAGAAACTAAATGGCCAAATGTTTTGAAAAAGGTATAATTTCCTGTTGTGTTTTATGACTTTAGAAACGGTAATAATGCCACTCACCTGCAGCCCTAAATTTAATTGCGAACTACTCATACATCAACTCAATGCAATGGTATCGTATTGCACGTAATGTGCAACTGTTAAATATATGATAGATATACAAAATTTGTGTGTTTACTGGAAACTTTGTTTTCTCTGGTTTTAAAATGACATATATTTGATCTGTGTTCTTCCAAAAAGTTTGAACAAACCAAAAATGTTGACTAAGCACTGTGTGCGTTGTCTGCATTTTCTACATTTAATTGTAACATGTGCTGTGACCGACCTTCACAGAATGTAAGCAACGCATGCTCTCATATAAGTTGTTACTACAGTGCAAATTGACTACTGCAAATATAGAATTTGAAACATTTGTAATCATAAGTGTTATATAGTATATTTACTTTCAGTTTATAGCTATGTATAGGCAGATTGAAGTTCTGTGATTGAGTGTAGCATTTTATGAGCACTTTAAATTATTTTAAAACATAATGCAGTGAGAAATGCACTGTTACAATTGAGGCACGTTTGTATTCATTGCGAGATGTTGCAATGATGGAATATCAAGTAACTTGCACAATTTCTGTACATCATTTTTTTTTCTTCTGGAAAGTCACTGTTTTCCTGTGTAGGGTAAAAATGTTAATATTAGTTGTTTACGAAATTTTAAAATTTCATTTGCACACATTCTAAAACTGTTTGCATGTGTTCAGTCACAACTTTGCTGACCTATAATAATTGAACATTGTGGGCACAAACGAAAAAAATAGCTAACCTTACCAGGTTACTTTTTGTAAACATGCGTGAGTAGCCACCTTCAATTTGCATTTAATTTTCTGGCCCAGTCTGTGTTCAGCATCACAAGCACACATTGTGATTTTTCCTAGTTTTAAACTTGCCGTTTTTTGTAGTGTACATTTCCTACACATGTTTTAAAGACAAGTTACTTATATTAGAGGGTCGCATCACTGCCAGTTCTAGCAGATATAGGCTACTGTATTTACTAACTGTTCTGGCTGTAATGCCTGAATAAAAATGTCTCATGTTAGCTTGCAATTATTATTCGACTCACAATTGCAGCAGCCAGCTGAAATTCATTTGTGACGTCAAGTTTTGTACAATGAGGAGCATCTAGTTGATCCTCAACTATCCCTCCCGCATTATAGCTGCACCTAGATAAGTTGTAAACATCTCTTAACAAGGACACCGAATTTACTTGTCAAACTTTTTTCTTATTCATTTGGGTTAAGCTTTACACCACTCAAACTTTTTAACAAATCTTACGACCCAATATTGTCTCACTAGGTCTACTAACAGTAAAAGTGATAATATCTGCAATTTTTCCATTGTACGTAGTTGAAAGTAACTCTTGCGACAGTGGTTCTGACTAATTCACGGATCACAAAATAACGTGCAGTATCGTTAATGTAAATTAGCTTTATTTCAAAAGTTTAATACCTCCAAAACTACCATTGTCAAACTGTGGGAAATGTTAATACACAGTTCTTTGCAAAATATTTTAATTTTTCATGTGTTCTAACTTATTATATCCACTTACTTTAGTATTATATCTAATCTCATTCTGTAGCCTGTAAGCTATGAATAGTTTTCGTCGTGAATATTTTGCAACAAATTTTACAATATGGCCTGTTATGAAACAAATACAGTACCTACTTAGATTACATAGATTATGTCTTAGACTCTTTCATTTACTTAGTAATACATCTCTTAAAATTAAGGGTATTAATTTTAATCAAATATTGCCGTATTTATCTTCCGAATTTGTAATCAATTTTACATGTAATTATTATTATTTTGGCATTTACGAAAAGTCACTTGCTAGCCTGTGTAGAGTATACTTTAAACTCGGTATATTTATAAAGTGATCAGAATGATAATTTCTTGTGTCCGAAAAGTGAACGTTACTAACTGCTAGGATGTTTTAGATTACATTGTGATAAAGCAAACTTGGCCACGTGACAGATATATTGTTAACTCCAGCAGATTACTTTTCATAAATACTTTTTGTACTCTTTCAGACTTTATTTATTTGCAAAAAAAAGTTAATAAGCAACCAAACTTTACACACTATGTTTGCAGAATCGTTACACTAATATCTGGTAAAATCAAAACCATAAATTTTGTCACTTGCATTTTCGTCTCGTAGTTTTGAATGTACAGTAAGACACTTTTAAGAAAGTTTCCATGCGAGCGGGTTTGTGCTTTATAAATAAAACTATTTTTCTTTCGTCTGCATGTATACACTTGTGTAATTTAATCCTTTTACGAAGTTTTCCCGAATAATAAACATTATTTCTTTCTGTCCTAACGCAAGTGGCTTAGTAGGGTTTGACTGTACGCTGCAATGAAGATTGTGCAATGTTATAAACAACTGACAAGTTTTGCATGAAATACCTCATCGGCGTTAATATTTGTTTCATATTTACAAATTATGCCATGGATTAAAACCATGTTAGTCTGTGAGAATAAATGTGCCCTTTCATTGCTAAGTATAAAGAAATTTTCTATTACCGTTCCAGGTGTTGGCATATCACAATAGTGCTGTTCCTAGTGTTGCTTTTCATCTCCCATAGACATAACTTGTAATACATAAAACCAATGTTTATTTGTACATAACATGTTGCAACTGTAGGTAGTATGACCTGAAATATATTTTTTCTTGACTTTGATTATTTTTATAGAATTATTGTAATCTTGAAATATGAATGTATATACTGGATGAAAATTTTTGAGATGTATGTGAGATAAACATAAATAATATATTCACAAATAATTCTAACTTTAATTTGAGAGACAACCACCCACTTTCGTAAAGTTAAAGGTATTTGCAGTAAAATGAAAACTATTTCAATTTATACAAAATTTTTAAGGGGGAGAAAATACAATAAATTATAATGGAAGTTTCGTTAATGACGAATTGAGGTGTCTAAAAGTATCAACATTTACTTTTGACTGTTGGGTTTTGAATATTGATTAGGGTTTGAAATATATCATCTTGGAAAGGTACATCTATGTAATGTGAGGATAACCTTTTTCCTTATCAACAACTAAAGCCCGTGTGCCACGATGGAAGTTTCTTCCGTGGAAACTGCTATGGCAGGTGCTGTGGAGGGTTCTGTGGAAGGTATGGCAGAGCGCTGGTCGTTTTCGCGGAGGATTTCAGTTTTGGTCCGGTGCTATTTTCTGTTGAAGGAGTGCTACAAGTTGGAAATTTTAGCCAATCAGAGGGTTGTGTTTCTCATTTGTCGGCATCGTGTTTCAGGATGCGAAATAGGCCTTCAGCGTCCATTTTCGTTTAATTTGAATTTGCACAATGTGGTCGGCTGAGGCTATAATCGCGTTATGCGATAACTATCAAAAACATCCATGTTTATTTAATACAAAAAGTGCCAACCACCACGACAAAACAATAAGACTTCGCGCGTTATCTGAGATTGCAGAAGCTGTAAATGAAGTGCGTCCAGGAACTACTAGCTCAGAAGTTAAAACAAAACTAGCTTCGATGAGGACACAGTTTGTTTGCGAGAACAACAAAATTAAAGAGTCCAGAAAAAGTGGCAGTTCTTCAGACGAGGTAGGTCTACATGGTTATGAATATATACATGTTCATTTCATTATTTTATTTTAAAACTTCTTTATCTTCTGAAATTTCAGAAACTTGAATTTTTTTAATGTAAATCAGATTTTTATTTTATCGTTGGTGTTTTTTTTAACATTTGAATGTTCCAGACACCCTGGATGTGTTTTCCCATATGAAAAAAAATATATCTGACCTAGATCAGAATTTGGCCAAAACTGGCATCAGGGATGGAGAATTATACACTAATTCATACTTATCTGGCCCAGATATGGCCAATTTCAGATATAAGTTTTTCCATCTGGGTTCCCTTAAATAATTAAATAAAGTAAATTGCAACCTAACATCTGTTGACCATCTTGTACATTCTGGCAATCCTTTCTACTCTTCTCCTATCCTCAAGATAGCTCCAACCCATTTATTTCATCAATACTGATGCTTTTTTGTATTGTGTTGCATAATATTGTGCTAAATGTCAATAAAACTGATTAATTGTATGTCTCTATCTCGGTGGCATAAAACACTCTTTCCCAGGAGAGCAGTTTAAAGATTTTTAGCATGTGCATTTCTTATTTACTTAGCTGTTTGGTAACAAAAATGTGTGATTATTTGATACGTCATTGATGTAAGTCTTAGCTGTGATATGTAAAAATTGCTAAAGCAGGTTTCTTATTTTTTTTAACTAACAATTGTCATTGTGTTGTATGCTTCCAACACGTGTAAACTGAAAAGTTATGGGACACGTATTTCAACAACTTAAAATCTCTTAATGTTCATAATAAATGTACGAAAGTTTATGTATTGCGTATTAATAATATAGCGAGGTACTGGTACCACAAAAAAATTAATGCAAAAATGAACATCATAGTAAACACCAACAGTGACAGCATAAAATGTACTAGAAAAATTCTCTACCACAATCAAAGGCCTATACGCCACATTTCACCACAAGTAAATTTAATAAGAAACATCGTTTGCAGGATAGTCACTATTGGAGTGGTTATATTTCAATTTTTTTTTTTTTAAATTATGAAAAATTGAAGGTACACAGGGCAGAGGTGCTACTTAATCATACTTTAGTTTGGAGATAGGTTTTGGTGTCTCACAAACAGGGTCCAAAACTATTGGACCAACATTGCTCTGTCTCGTGTTTCTTCTTAGGTCAACCTGTTTAAATGTACTATCAAATGATGTTCGTACAAATAAAGTCGAATGTTTTTTTTGTAAACATCCACTTTTCTTGTTACCAAAGGCGACTTTGGAACTGAATACATAGACGTAAAATTCTTAGTCTTCGCTTCCATATTATGTACAAAATATTTGCTAGAACACTGCCGTAATGACTGCTGCCAGTCCCATGGCGTTAAAGTAGACATGTTATTTATTCTTTTCTTTTCAATAAGGGCATGAACTATAACAGCCTCCATGTGATTATGGCCCTAGAACAGGACTTTCTGGTTTATGCACCTAACTTAAGGGTACTTCTGCAATATGATCAAAAAAACCCATAACAATACTTCATATTTGTTTTGTCCGTAACAGTTGTCTGTCAACAGTGTTTATTTTTTTCCACGTCAGAATTTGGAATCGCATTGTCAGCCCATTTCAATATGGCTGATGCTATTTCATTTCCACCTCAACCTCCTTTCGATTCATCCCACATCATGCAATGAACAGTTGCGTCACAAGAGTCATAAATTGTGAAATTTCATCTCCATAGTTTATGTATATAAGAACTAACAGTATTTGTTATCATAGGTGTAGGTAAACACTTAGTACTGCCACAGGAAAATTTTTGTTTTGTATCTCATTTGTTGTCAGTATTTAGACATTTGGGGATTTGGGTCAATTAATCAATAATATTTTTGCTATATAATTTGATTATTTGGATAATTGTGCCATCATAATTACAGTTTCGAACATGAGTAACGATGTGGTGTTCAATTTGTCATATTATTATGTCTACTGTAACTATTTTGTGATTTCAGCTGTTCCCAGCCTGGTAGGCAGGGATTTAGGCAGTACTGATAGGGTTTATGATGTATTAAATAAACCCTCTGTATTTGTTGAAGATAATTGAAATAATGAAATTGTTTTATAGGTCTACATCCCGAGTCTTTGGTACTTCAAGTATCTAGTCTTCTTATCGGAGCATGTCCTTCCTAGAAAAAGCAAGGAAACGCCTATAATTTCGGTATGTAATCATTGTTTATCATCAACTCATTTGCAATTGTTTTGAGTAAGCCCTAAATTGCCTTCCATCATGTAAAATATAGGTCATCTAGTGAATAATTACATCTTTGGGAAGTTTGTTCGAAACAAGACCATAATTGTTTTATGTTTAGGCATAAACTTAAATTATTTTTGTAGGGCCTACGAGTCTATGGTAATTTGTGTACAGTGCTTACATTAAAAATATTTATATGATAGGGATAGTTCATTAATGATCTTATTGGTAAGTGTTCTAAAGAACAAAATTATTTGCATTGGGGAATTTAAACTGTACTTCTTATGACCAAATTCAATCTACAAATGTATGCAGTGATCACTAGTTGAACTGTAGAATTTAAGAGTCATGCATAAAGTGTGGGTTATTAATAAAAAGAATTTTTGGCATAAGTTTATGTTTTAATGGTCTTAGGGAAGAATATTTAAAGATTTAATAACCTTTAACATATTTGTCCTGTGTTGGGAAAATGCAGTGTCCATCAAGGTAAGTCAGAGGAGAGAGAGGTATCATCAGTAGTACCGCAGGGATGCGTATTGGGACCTTTGTTAGTCATAATAATGGTGAATGACATGGGAGCCAGGATTAAAGGAATAATAAGATTTTTTTGCGGATTACTGTGTACTGTACACATGGGTAGGCTGAGGAAGTGACTTGCAGGTGGATATTGATAGGTTGTGGTTTTAGACTGAGGAGAACAATAAAATAATTGTTTGAAAAATTAAGTTGGTGAGGTTTACTAGGAAGATTTGTGAGAAAAGGTTACGGATGGAATGGGTGGGAGAGGAGGGAAGCCACAGATATAAGTATTTAGGGGTTGTGTTGCAGGCAGATATGAAGTGGACAAAACAGGCGGAGAGAGTTGTTAAGAAGGGGAAAAAGGGCGTTGGAACTTGTGGGAAGGGTGTTGAGGGAGCTAGTAGTATAGTGAAGGAGAAGGCATATTGCACAATGGTTCGGCCAGTCTTAGAATATGCTACACCAGAGTGGGATCCATACATGGAAGTGGAGGTGAAGGAGTTGAAAAAGGTACAGAAAAGGGCACCGATATGGGTAATTAATAAAATGGAAAAGGCAGGGTGAGGATGGAGTGGGGGAAACGAACTTAAGGCATACCATGATGATGCAGGAAATGGAATGGAAGCCATTAAAGGATAGGAGGCATATAGAACGACTTGTCATGATGTGAAGGTGGTGGTGGTGGTGGAATGTTGGCTGGCAAGCTAACTGTGGGAGTGTTTAAGGAAAGAGGAACTATTAGTAAAAAAAAATCAGAGGGTTTGGAGAACAGAGAGGGGTAGACAGTCGATGCTTGTTAGGATGGGAAGGGGATGGTATGACCCTTGCAATTGGGTCAATGCCCGGTGGCAAGTGGACTCTTACCTGTTTCTACACAACTAAACCCCAAATCCCTTTCTAAACCTGCCCACCCCTTTCATGTTCACCAATTCCTCCCGCAGAACATACCATCCCCTTCCCATCCTAACAAGCATCGACTGTCTACCCCTCTCTGTTCTCCAAACCCTCTGAATTTTTTTTACTAATAGTTCCTCTTTCCTTAAACACTCCCACAGTTAGCTTGCCAGCCAACATTCCACCACCACCACCCCCACATCCTGACCAGTCGTTCTATGGTAAATATCAAGGGTAACTACTCATGCGAAAATTAACAAAAAACTGCAGAAATGTACTAATTACGATTTATTATGTTGAATAATAACAGTAATTAGTAGTCGTGATTAATAATAATGCTTACTTTCTACCAATTCGATAGTGGGGAGGGCTATGAAGATCAGGGAAATTGTGGGATAAAAATACGTAAAAAACATTATGTTAGTTACATTAAATACCATAATTACGATTGATTTTACGTAAATATATCAAGAAAAAACATGCACGACTACTGGAAAAGCCGACTTTCTAAAGACGCGATAGTGAGGAGGGCTATGAAAATCAGGTAAATTGTGGGGTAAAAATACGTAAAAAGCATGATATTAATGACATTAAGTATCTTAATTACGATTGATTTTATGTAAATATAGCAAGAAAAAACATGCATGACAACTGGAAAAGCCGACTTTCTATAGACGTGATAGTGGGAAGGGGGGGCTATGACGAACACGGAAATTGTAGGGTAAATACACGTACAATAACCGTAATAAATAACCGAAATGTACTATTTACAATAAATTTCAGTTAAATTTAACTTATATAAATAGCTGCCTGCAATAAATACACGCGCATTACATTATATAGTGGTAAAGGGATGTACACATCTTGGATATCATTTAAAAGTACACAAAATATTACGAATATGAATAAAAATTGTTTATACACAGTTAACATCTGACTGGCATATTGTAAGTGCTGGAGTGCCGCAGGGTTGTGTACTTGGTCCTGTTCTGTTCGCGCTATTTATAAATGATTTGCCTAAACATATTACATTTTCTCAATATCACATTTATGCCGATGATTTGCAAATATATTGTTCTTTTTCTTCCTCGGATACCACAAATAATGTAGACAATTTAAACACAGATCTTAAGGCTGTCGAAAAATGGTCCAAAGAAAATGGACTCCATTAAAATCCCAGGCTATTTTAATGTGCAGTTCCGATAAAACGGTAAAATCCCTTACCGCTGAACTACCAAAAATTGTAGTAGGCAGCACAAATATTGAAATACAATCAACAATCAAAAATCTTGGTCTTACTATGAGTAGTACTTTAAATTGGTCTACTCATGTTGCTAATATAAGTAAAAAGGTTCTACAAACTTTGCATCTACTAAAACGCCTTAAAAACCAGCTAACTGTGAACATTAAAAAACGTCTTGTGCAGGTACTAATTTTTCCCTTGTTCGATTACTGTGACATAGTGTACAATGACCTGACTAACGCACAACTAACCAGACTACACAAATTACAAAATATTTGTATTCCTTTTATTTTTAATCTAAAATCACGCGACCAAGTTTCTCCATATTACGACAAGCTATCATGGTTACGACTTGACAATAGACGCAAATTGCATAGCCTATTACTACTTAGAAAAGTACTTCATACTAAAAGTCCGAAATATTTAGCTGATAAATTAAATTTACTCCAGTCCCGTCACGATATCAGTACCCGTTCTAAATTAAATATGGTTTTACTAATACCAAGGCATATAACCAGTAAATATTCAAAATCCTTTTCGGTGGCCACTGCGCGTGCTTGGAATGCACTCGATGAGTAAACCAGACAGCATGAGTCTGTTTCTTCATTTAAAAAATTTGCCAAACTTACATTTTAAAAATTAGTTCAATGTGAACAGTGGATGATATTACACTTGTTGACCCGTGTGTATGTGTGTGACATGTGTGTGCGTGTGTGTATGCTAGCGTATATGTGAGATGTGCATATGTGCATGTGTGAAAGTAAATGTAATATTGTATATTCTCAGTATTAGTTGATAGTGTAGCTTACTTCTTATGTTCTTCAAAATATACTATTTTTCTATTATGTAGTAATGTAATAACTTAAGTTCCCATAAGTTTTACTTAGTATACTAAATATTTTAATATTTCTCCGAGTCTCCCTGTGAGATTATTAGTTAAATTATAGCCTTAGTTCTTTTATTATTTTTTGTCTAGTCTAATATATCCAGTTTATCTATATTTCCTATTTATTTATATTATAATTGTTCAGATATAAAGATTCCGTACTTAAAACACAATTTTGTATTATGTCTCAATTTAATATTAATCAGGGATAATTTATGTTCTAGATGGTAATACTCATGCTTATTGTAATTTGATATCATATTTACTTCTCTCATTATTCTTTTGTCAATGTGTTTTAATGTTCTGTTGTCTTTGATTTTTATTTTTATTTTTAATTTTTTTCAGTGGTTAAGTGTAAGACAAGGTGGTTACACCTTAACTTCGACACTGTAAAAATAAGTCGCAAATAAAATAAAATAACACACACAGTTTAAACTCATTCTACCACCATTTTAAGACACTCAAAATAGTTACTGAAGTAAATTCGTATTTTTAGCATATTGCACTAGTATATACGCATTAAATTCTCTTTGCATGCATGTTGAACAGATGTTACACGTCTTTAATGCCCATTATAGAACGTA